>JBCAUA010000018.1:1111358-1135376 GCA_038406235.1 Peronia verruculata | reverse complement strand
TAAAAATAAAAAAATCAAAAGTTGATTTAAATCACGATTTTTTTACAAAAAAATCATTTGATTTAAATAAAAAAAATAGGTTGATTTAAATCATGTTGATTTAAATCAAAACAACCCTGCTCCAGGATCAAAATTCATTCTTTACTACAATACAAGTAGATTCTACATATGAAATGTCTAGCTCTAGGAGTTTCAAATGATTTTTAAAGCACGGTAAGAAAAGACTGGAACCATTATACTACACTGTAAATACAATACCTGTCCAAATCTTGATGGGAGAAAGGGAAAACTGCCTGCATTACTCATGCTATTATTTTCCATGAGCTCAGTCCTATGAGAAAACAAAAAGATACAGGATTAGAGTACCTGTGGTATCTCAGTGTTATGAGTTTTAACAAATGTGGGCTATTCTTTGGCCTTCATCTTTTGCAGTCTCTGCAGAATATTCTCATGTGATTGAACAGTTGACATAATTATAAAGTATATTATATTTCCAAGTGTTCTTATACATGTATTTCAGATGCAATAACACTGTTTGGTCATCATGGTTTTCAATTAAAATTTCAGAATAATCTATATATATATATATATATATATGTATATAATAATAAGAGCGATCAGGGGGAGTGGCACTTATCTTATAGTCCAATACAGACGGAATCGGCAGGCATTTAAAACTTTTAAAAATAACATACCCGGGCAACTGATACCCAACTTTGTTATAGCTACTCTTTATTTTGATTGAATTTACAAAGTTGTTTTAATTATTTTTTTAATATCATTCATTTTGTCTGCCATGTGTGTGTGTGGGTAAATAATACTCAATTGACTGTAATTTGTGGACGAGTGCAAGTCCACCCTAACATTAACATGTCACCTAGGTCCGACAAGCGGGTAACGGTCCTCCCTAACGCTAACAAGTATGAGACCCTTGACCAGCGCAAGTCCACTCTAACACTGTCGAGGGTCCCAGCAGGTTAAGCCGGCGGGGTTGTTCTAGGCTATTATTTGTTATATACTGAATAGGCCACAGTATCGCTGTATCGATCCATACTTCGGGGCTACGCACTGGGGGTATCGATTCCTCGGGACCACAAATCCACGGTTGTGCCTTTTTTTTTACTTTCCAGATATCATAAAGCTTGGCAATAGGCATTAGTGAGAGATCTGACTGAATAAAGCAATGACAGCAGACTAAACCAACAAGCCTCGTCCGACTCGTATCTCTCAAATCTGGCATTAAAACCGTTTTAAAAGTTGTCGTCGCCTGCAAAGAAAATTGTTAGGGAGTGACCATTGGGTCTCTAGATGTAGATCTAGTATAACAGTGGAACTTACCCTCATTCATGTCACAAAAGGCTAGTGAAGATTATTATTTTAACTACAATACAATATAAGGTCCAGTCGTTCAAATTTTAACAATATTTTGCGTCGTTTCCTTTTTTACACTTTTTTCTATGAAGAGCCTCTAAAATAGGAGATAAGAAAAGGTCATTTCAACCCGGAAATAGGGGTCGCTAATCCAAAGATGAGAGGGTCTAATGCCGAAGGATGCTGCTATTATCTGGGAATTATATGAGCTGTCATATTATTTCTAGATATCTTGTGTTTAAGGACGCATGTTGTTACTGTGGACATTAATATGGACTAATACCTGCTTCTGCAATCATCAGCATAAGCTGATTCTCCCAAACCTGTGGATGCTCCTGTGAGCGAGATCTAATGACTCGGACGGTGCCAGACAATTTTGTGGTCTTTGCTAGAATGCGGGCACAATCCACCTCCTTTGCACTGGGATTATAGCTGTTATTTTATCACAAGGCATAAGTTGTACAGAGGATCATCATTCCATTAATCTTGTTTAAAATTCATTTGGAAAGTACAGGATATTCTTCTGGTTGGTTTGGATGTGCGTGTATTTAATTTTAATTGGAGCAAAATGATCAAGATGTTCAGCAAGAACCGTTCCTCTCGGAGGAAGGATAAAAACCGAGATGGATCGAGTGGAAATCTAGACAGTTTGGGCCAATCAAGTGGTTCACTCAGTCGTGCTCAAGCAGAGGCAATGTACAGTAACAATACAAGTCCAGCCAGAAGTGCAAGCACAGGTCACAGTCCATGCTACAGTGGTGGATATGGAAATGGTTCAATGGATAGGCCTCCACGAGGAAGGGCAATGTCAGATGGATCACCTGCTGAGTATTCAGTTTCATCTCCACTTGATTTTCCTATGGAGCATCTGCAGTCTTTCAATGCTACTTATGGTCTTAATCCTTCTCAGAGAACATACATTGACAGTAGATCTGTCCCTCGTCATACTCCTTTGAAAAGTTTGATTAGTCCAACTCATAGTAGAAGTGTAAGCAGCGGTCGAACAAATGCAATAGGTCAGTCTCCAGGACACATACGAGCAGGTAGTACAAGCAGTTTAGGGAATTCTCGCAGAGATCAGTCACTAGAGCGATTAGAAAGGGAGAATGCATATTTAGGAGATACTTCACTAGATAGACATTTCGAACAAATGCAGTTCAATATGCAAATGGATAATCGACTAAATCATGAAACAAGGTACAACACAACAGGGCGCGACCGTTCATTAGATCGTGAATACCCACACATGGGAGCAAGGTCATTAGAGCGAGATCCACATTCAGTTAGTCGATCAAGATCAACAGATAGAGGAGGAGAATACAACTACCCTTCGGCTACATTGCCTACCATGCCATTATTGTCTTATCCGTCCAGCATGCAGGCAGACCACTCATCACATGAATTTCGGAATTCATTGGTGTTCGAGATGCAAGTTCAAATATCTGATCTTCACAAAGAGGTACATTTCTATTTAAATGTTATATTTGATTTTCGTTTTAAGATAGTAAAAAGTAACTCTCATCCCCCTGGATTTCTTTTCACTCTTGAAATGAGTGTTTAATAACATGACCAAGTTACTACTGTACAATGACTTTTTATACTCATGCTAAATGCCATACACAAGATTTACCAACAGTAAGGCGCAAATCTTTTTATGTTTGTAATCTGTTCAAAACAAGAGATGTTGGATTCTTTAGCCTCCACACTATTCACAGATAAACAACACTGACAATTAGTATTAGCTGCTAAAACTCTGAAAAGTAGTGGCAAATGCTCATTATTCTATGAATTTTTCTTCAAACTTCCGGCTCAAAAGCAGAGTCAGTCCTTACATTGGTGCATTTCTAGCATCAGCCATGAACAGCAAACAAGAATTCATATAAAACTGATTTTGTTTGTCAGCAACCTGTGAAGATGTAGTTGTTTCAGATTTTTATCATTACTCCAACAATATGGGCTCAGCAATTTCATGTCCTTGACCAAGTGATAAAAGGATAGTTCTTTTGACTTTTCATCAAGGAGCTTATAAATGCTATTATACTGGAGAGCGGACTCATGACGTCGCCTTAACAAAACATCCTATGTTTCACATGCCAACACTGGATGCAATAATCATGGAGAGGCGTTGCTATTTTTGCTATACTGTGCGCCCTTTTCTACACATGGAGTTGGTCACTATTCGGATCTAATGAATCTTTTTTGTTTACAAACAGACAGATTCATTTTTTTTTTTTTTTTTAAATCAAGAGCCACAGCAAGGACAGAATACAACAGACTTGCAATCATGAGATAATGACAGTGTGAATTTCGTTCATTCGTGAAATTCTGAAGGCATGAACAGCGTTAACTAGGAATCTTTCCCTTATGGGTATGGCTCCACACTCCGCATGTGTGACATCATCAGTCAGCTCTCCAATATAAATAGTATTTATATAAGCCCTTTGCTCTTCATAGATAAAATTCTTTAGTACATTTTCTAGTACACAGGAAGTACACAGTACAATCTTTAAGACACAGCTAGGAAAGGCATCAGTTGGAAAATATAGGGTTAATAATTGAGATAACAAGAGGAGCAAAAACATTGCATACTTCGTGGTTGCATCTTATTTATATCGTACACATAATGTGTGAGTCCTTGCTCTATACCTGGGCCAATTTAAGTTAATCATTAAATATGATCCCAGCTTCCCAGTAACTTATAATTATAAAACTTTAAAGATTGTCAGAAAAGACGAGTTCATTCGCTTTTTAATATAAAATTTTAATAATGTAATAGTTCGATTCTCTTTTCATGTGATGGTAGTAATTATGGAACACTAGATCTAATATCTTTCTTCTTTTATTTAAGTTTTTATCATCATTATTGAAGACTTTTTGTTTTTAGAACACCAGAGTTGAAAATACCATTTTAATTCTCCCTTTAATCATTAATGTGACAGAGCAGGCACAGAGATAGTTTACTGCCTGTCTGCTTGCTATCTTATTAATCCCTATTGATGTTATCAACACTGTGTCACAAGCACACATTTTTAAATAAAAACAAAATTCACTTCCCATGTCCAGTAGCCTACATGTTTAAACTGCTTCCTGGTTGCTTGGGTTCCTTGTCCATAGGTTTTTAAAACAGAATACTATGGCTGGTGTAAAGCCATTTAGGAGAGTTTCTAAAGCTCCCTTGATCTCTGCAATATTTGAGTTTCCTCTCAACAACCAAGTCACTGGGAGACCCCCCCCAAAAAAAATAGTGAGGGCTCTTAGGTTTAGGCTCTGCAGTGTATTGAAAGATTGGGCCACCCATCAGATCACCGTCTTCACTGCTACAACTACAAGTATTGCAATCATTACAATTATGGTTTTTATATTGAAAAAATGAAACAGAGCTGTTATCTGAAGGGCTATTGCATGAGTGACTCAAGTGTTTAAAATAGGTCAGACTGACCCAAGTAGGAAGACAACTGTGTTATGTATAGAACCAGGCACAAGTGCTGTTCCATATACTGACAGACAAAAAACAGTTATGGCTAGTCCACATGTGTTCAGTTTTCTGTTCATTCCCTTCTTTCCTTACGTGTTTTTCTTGTTGCTCTGTATCCTCTCTCAGCTTTGCTGCATACTTAATGCTGTGCATTTCTCTTAAGCAGACAGTTTGAGATGAAATTATGTCACAAGTATTCGTAATGTCCTGGACCAATGCCAAACAGCACTTAGGCATATTTTTTTTTATTTGTGAGCAGGTTCTGAGACGGTTATACTATTTTATTAATTTAAAGTGAACAAAAAAAAATTCTGTTTCAAAGCAGAAGCAGGTGTTTCGGCAGTTCAGGTTCTTAGCTACAGAGTTGTTCTTTAACATTTTTTTTATGTAGAGAAAAATGTATTTAAAGTGACTCTGGAAAGCTCACATCATCATCATCAAGCAAGCAATGTGATTCATAACAGATAGAGCTTGAATGAAAAGAAAAACAGTGGGGAAAATGAAATAGATACAGTGGGCCCTTACATTGCAAACTCAGTCCCTTCTGGGACTGTTCTAAATCAAAATGTAATGAAAGTAAACAATTAATCCCTTTCAACTTGGAAAAACATGTATGATATATTTTTTTTACATTGTAAGTTTCAGTACTTTTTTTTTTTTTTAAATGAAGAATAAACAATTAAATTCTGTACATGTCATAGTACACTGTTCCTAAATTCAGTAGAAACTCCACTGTGTCTGTCTTTATTGTTTACACATGCAGTGAATGATAAAGGAGGAGGTAAGGATGTTGCGGTAGCTAAAATACAAAGTAATAACATAACACATTGATCAAGAAAGAACACAGTAACATCCACCCTGACACACATGTGTATTTGACAATGCACAATTGAGCACATGTCCAAAGGAGTTGTGGGTAATGGGCATGTTCGTTACCCAAACCATTGTTCATAAATCAAGCTAAATTTTGTTTGCAAAGCTTGTGGTTAAACCAATGTGTTTGTAAACTGAGCCATTTGTGTGTTTGTAAACTGAGCCATTTGTAACTCAAGAGTCCACTGTATTTATTTTGTGAATGAAGATGTTTCATTTCTTCAACTCTTCTTTTAAAGAAAATGGTTGCACTTCAAATTTCTTACAGAGGGATCATTTGAATTTGAGCTGACTGAATCAAAAATCTATGCTATATAATTATTTTCCCTTTCAGTTCACCGCAGTCAGTTGAAACCATTCCTATCAGTTGCGCTGGACTGTCGGGGATTCACATCATCCACATATATATATAAATTTACAACCACTTTACATCATCAGCTCTCTTTCATTTCCAGGTCAGCAGATTACAGAAGGACTTGGATCAGACACGAGAAAAACTTTCGTCAAGCATGAATTCTATCAAAACATTCTGGTCACCAGAGCTCAAGAAGGAACGGGCTGTAAGAAAAGAAGAGGCTGCAAGGTGCAATTTGCTAAATGAACAGCTCAAAGTAACTCAAGCAGAACTAAAGGTGAATTGTCAAATTTTAATTCTAGTTTTACAGAGACTTTTCACATGATTCTGTGTACCAAAATCACTGAAATCTGTGCCACAGTTAATTGAAGGTATTATAGTTTGCTTACCTGCTGAAATCGTTCTTCTACCACAGGTCAGTGTGAAGAAAAAAAAAAAAAAATCTTCTCTGCTCTTTGAAAGCAGTCTAAAGGAGTCTCTGTGTTAAATACCACACTGTTTTCTACTTTATAAATTATTCTGTGAAATATCTTAAATCATCATCCTGGAAGGAAAAAAAAAATTAAATGGACCTATGAGTGGCATTAAACCTTTCAAAGAATCAAGGTTTTAAAGTGTAGCTAGTTATCCCATGCATTTTTGATTATAACCAAAATAGACTGTGTCTGTACAAGTCTACAAGCAAGTTTTATCAAGCCTACAACCCAAATTTGATGGTCAGTTTTGAAGGACATTATTTGTTTATCATTTATTTATTATTATTGTTATTGTTGTTATTATTGCTGTTGTTGTTGTTATTATTACTACAGAAACACAGAGAACTGTTGAAAGACCTGGAAGAAAGGGCCCAGGGTGGAAGTGCAATAGGAGGATCAGGACCTGTGATTAGTCCAGCCACTGCACAAGAAATGGCCAGCTTAAAACAGGTCAGTGCTAAAGCTTTATTTCTGTGACATGGACCATTTTTTAAACCAGCAAAAGCAGATAGATTATCTTATACCAATTGACACTTCAAATGTTTTTCCTTTGAGATCGTCTTCATCACCATTATCTGTCACGCTTATAAGACTGGGTCACTTAGGTAAGGTCTTCCCACATTTGATTTTGAGAACATACATAAATATATTTTGTTTTCTTTGTGAAATTTCATTTATTGTTGTTGAAAGTGGCAAGGGGTTGGATTACTGTTGTGTCATGAAAAGACCATGACAGTTTTTTTTTTGAGAATCTCAGTTATTTTTGTCTTTAAGTTATTCACATCATTACTTTCTCAGAACAGTTTGGAACCAAGCCAACAGTTGTTAAAAAAGGATTGCCTCACTGCATAGCCGTGTGTTTGTATTTCAGGTATTTCATTTCTTTGCTAAAGTGGAGTCTTCTGTGTACAGTGCCACATGATGTGTCATCAATTATCATTTTCTTCCACAGGAGAGGGAAGTTCAAAGTCGAGAGCTTCTCATCCTGAAAAAGACAGTGGAAGAGCTAGAAATAAGAATAGAAAGTCAAAAGCAGACCTTGGAAGCCAGAGATGAAAGTATAAAGAAGCTTTTGGAAATGCTGCATAACAAAGGAGTCAATGTTACAATGGTTTGTAAAATGCATCTTTGTATTTACAATTAGAGATGCTAATTGGAGGGAGGGGTTGAGACATCTGGATTGGCCAATTTCAGTTCAAAATGTCAAAATTATTTCTGTACGAAACTGTAGGTTCAAGATGTTTCTATGACTAGGAATTATTTAATCCAGATTTTTTTTAATACAAATTTTTATATAGACTTTTTTTTTTTTTCAAGTCAAAATTTAGCAAAATTCCATATCAGATTGAGGGAAAAGATGGCATGTTCAACTATTTTACTCTGCTTCTATTGATAGTAGCAACTGCTGAGTTCAACATGGGTCTTTTGGGGACTTTTATTGTGAGCAAAGAAGCACCGGACTTTGGTTGGGGAGCTTACTCTTTCAAATTTAATCAAATGAATTAAGGAAATTCCCCTCCTCCCCTAATAGAGAGGCTTAGTTACTGTGACTTCATTACTGTCCAGCCATTTCATTGTTGAATGACTGTCATCTTTCTTTAGAGATTTAGCACCTAAAGCCTTGTATCTACCTTTAGATGTGGGTTTGTGTGTATGTTTTTATGTGTGTGTGCATTTTAGGGTTTTTTCCTTTAATGATGAAATATTTGTCGCAAATTTTTATGTCATCAGTGGTCTCTTGTTCATGTCAAATATATTTTTGTGGCATATTTGGAAGACCTGACACAAAGTGACCCATATTTTTTTTTTTGTTTTTTTGTTTTCAGATGGATGAAGATAGAAAAGAGGTAGAATCTCTCAAGACAAAACTGAAAGAGGAGGAACAGAAAAGGAAACAATTAGAAGAGGATGTTTTTGAGAAGGATCAGAAAGTCATAGAATTAGACAAGGTAATTAAGAGGGTATTCGGAGTCACCTTCTTTTTTTTTCTCATACTTAGTTATATTTGGTTATGCTAATTGCACTGCTTGAGTTTTTGGGTTTTTTTGTTTTTTTTTAATGTGTTTGTTTGCTATATATTCATTTCTTTTTTTTATTTGTTTTTATTACTGAAGCAGGATAGCGGAAATAATTAGCAAATTTTATCTATGTTCTTGTATAGCTTCAGTACAACAGTTTACAGGACTTTGGGATACTGTGTTGTATTTTATAGAATTGAATTATAACAATTAAATTGATGAATTACCTTACAGAACTGTTTTCTGATAGAGTAAGGAAAACCCAAGGTTTTGAAAGATTTTACTGTGCTTCATAAAAAAAGTGAAGTTTTAGCTATGATTTTCATCAATAATTTGAGAAAACAGAATTTAGTCCCTATAAATGTATAGGGAACTAACTGGGTATACATTTATTTTTACTTACAGGAGGTAACACGGCTCAGAGAAGTTAAGACAGATTTTCAAGGTCTACCTGGTGACCACAAACTTCAAGCTATGTTGGAAGCCAAGGTTTGCATTTCATTCAATGTAATTTAAAAACCTGCCAATAAAAGATTTAATAGAGACGGGGGTCTGACTTGCTTTATTTTAATGACGATTCTTTTTAACTAGTTCAGGCAAACAGTGCTTTTTTTTAAAATTTATTTTCACTTTGGTATTATTTGTCTTGAAGACTGATTTTTTTTATGTTGTAAATATACAAAATAACCAATAGAATAATGCTTACAAGAGTTTTTGGTTTTGACATTTGTTGTACAGTACCTATGCAATTACAAGGTTTTCTCCATGTGCCTGCAGCTTATTTAAAGGTACCTGTGTAATTTATGGAGTCTCCTCCTGCAGGATTCAAGAATTATGTGTCTAGAGAAGGAGGTTCAACAGCTTGAGGACAAACTGCTGAAAGCTAAAGAGGACAGTGCTGGTCTCCCTTCCTCTGGCAGTAGAGATTCATCCATTCGAGATTTAGCCAGTGCCAAAGAAAAGCTGCTGAAAGTAGAGGTGAGACCGCTGTCTGTAGCCTGAAATAAAAATACTTGTAATCAATGGGTACAAAATAATAGAATAAATTTTCAAAGTCATGGGAAAGACATGAATTTGAGATAATTGAGAATGTTCTATTTTTAAATGAAAACTGATACAAAATTTGTATTCTATTATTTTATTCATCGGTCATAAGATAAACCTTCAAACTGAATACTTACATTATGATCTTTCCTGGATGTAAAACAACAAAGATTTTTAAGTGGCGATAGATTTGAACAAAAGCAGTGCATCTGTAGTCTAAGGTATAACAACTAAATCAAGAAGTTTTTGACTTTTATTCGCACTTAGACTGTAAATGTTCAAACAGAGTTAAGTATTTTTCTTTCAACGTCAACAATCTGTTTCTCAAACAGATGCAATCTCTGAAGAGTGAGGCAAGTAAGAAAGAAGCAGAACTGGCAGGCCTTCGACTGAAAGTGGAGTCTCTGGAACGTCAGCAGACAGAGAGGGAAGATTATGTCTCAGTCCTCAAAGACCAAGTATCGTCAAAGGACAAACAGACTACCATGCTCCAAGCTGATGTGAGTTTTGTGTATCATGATCATATCACTAATCAGTTCTTGTGTATGTAATCATTATAAATGTCAGGAAGCATTGTTTTGTTTACTAACAGTTACAGTCGGAACCATTTATAACAGGACCGCTTATAGTAGGAAATCGCTTACAACAGAGCATCGCCAATCCCCATGCTCACTCCTTCTTTGGCATTAGTGCAATATTATCTTATATAGCAGTAGTCCATGACAGTCGAATCGCTTATAACAGGATATTTGTAGCGCTAAGCGCACACAATATAGTCCACCTGTACGCCTAATGGTACTTCAAAACTGCCCGAAGCGCATAATTGGGTCAAGTGCACTACAAACATGATCGCTTAACCTCTATTATTTCATCTGCTTTGTTCACTGAATGCGACCTAAGGTGGAAAAGGGATGGGTAGTGGGCAATGAGATCAGCCATCTGGCTTGAGGAATCAGGAAGAAAGAGGGATGCTCATCCATAATTCATAACATGGTAAACAAAACAGGCTGAGTTGGTGGGTCCACATGGATAAAGAAAGGACTCGCACGTGTAGCTCCTAACGTTAGGTAACATAGACACGGATCTTGCCATACACTGACCACTTGGACAGTGATGGATACTGACAAGTGCAGCCACTTTTCTACATATTTTGCGGTGTTAATACCACAATGGGTTTCAACTGCTGGATTTAGCAAGATTTATTCCCGTCGCATGTTTCATCATGTCAATAACTTTCCTTTTCCCCACATCACCATAGTGATCATTGCCTTTCATCCCAGTCCCATATCAACGCACGCAAGAGATTGAGCGCAAAAGGACTGGTACAATAGGACTCCAGCAGAAGGGGAATGGTGGGTGAGGTAATATAATACCCTTGATCTTTCAGAGTGCTTCGGCTAGGCTCGATTCTCGGCACTGTGTTGGGGACAGCGATGCGGCAGAGTCGGACGCGAGGCCAGTGAAGTGCCATGTTTGTTATACATATCCACGTAGTTAAGAGTTGCTCCGAAAGACTTCTTGACTATTGGTAGTACTAGTTAGAACTAGTACATGAACATACATGTACTATGACTTGTAATAATATATACATGTATAATGTATCGTGTTAATATACTGTTATCGTCATCACTATTACTTTTACTGAATCTAAGTTAAGCAAAAGTAAAAGAATTCAACGAAGGGAGACTGTCTATGAAAAAAAAGTCTCCTCCTATAATTAGGCAACAGGCTAGCAATGTTTTATTCCTCTAATTCATTGTATGACGGGTATAACAGGATCCCCTTATAACAGGACTTTTCTTTGGTCCCAGCAATCCTGTTTTATCAGGTTTCTCTGTATATTGTTTTTATATTTGAAAGAATATTTGGAGCAGTACATTGATAAAGTAGAGGAAACACTTCATTTTTGGAACATGCTAAACATTGTATTCATTCACTATCTTTTGCTTTCTCTTTTTTTTTTTTTTTTAAGATGTCACATCTTAACCTGAATTTCAGTATATATCAGCAGGGAGTTTTGTAGTTGTAAAACAAATGAAGGGTGCAAAAACAAAATATGCTGTTAAGTCCTCAAAATTTGTGAGAAAATTGGATTTTTTTTTTTTTTTTTTGTGGCTGGTGACATTGACAAAATTAAACCAAGGACATGTTTCATTCGTATTAATGTTTTTTCTTAGACAGGGAAAGAATAAGCGTGCAAGATTAGTCTTTTCAGTGTGGATTATGTTAACATAGGAAGCATAACATAAAACAAAACATAACAGAGAAAAAAAAAATGACTGAAGATCTATTTGCTTTTTTCCACTCCTTAGATAGGTGTCAAAATTTGTTTTACACAATTAAGACATCAATGTTCAAAGTATTATTTTTCATGTTTGAATTGCTGGCAGATTGAGGGACTGCAGGAAAGAGTGCGGAGCAAAGATGAGGCCATCGAGAGGAAACACAAAGAACTGTCAGCCTCTCAGGCAGAAAAACGAAGGTTGGAACTGGAGGTGATGGAACTGAAGGATCAACTAGAAATCAAAGCCAACCGAGTCAGCAACCTTCAAAGAAAAGTATGTTGTCATTAACTTAGAGGCAAATCTTTGTTCGATTATGAAATTTTTAAAACAGTTTCATGCATATTAATGGCCTTTGGAATATATCTGTACTAATATGAGATGCGACACAATGAAATCAAGCTCTCGTCAAATTTTGAGCAAATGGAGTTATCAGTGCCAATGTTAAGAGTATTCATTTCCCTTTCTGTGTGTGAAAATATTTTTTATTCTACTTTAAGTGGAAGTCGAGATATTTGCAATTTAAGACGATGAGGTGACCTTTTGCTGCAACTGAATTTAGTGAGAACATGGCCAATCACTTTTGTAAATTCTTCTTAGTCTTTGTTAGCCAATGCCCTGAAATTACAGTTTTGGGGTTTTTACACAATCTTTTTCATCAAATTTAACTCTGAAGTGCATCTTTACCATAGATATAGAAGGATTGTGTGAAGAAAAAAACATGCGTCAAAACTTTGGTCAGTGATGAAAAACGTGATTTCTCCAGTCGCCTCAGTTTTGACAAGCGCCAGATTTTATCGTGTCACGTCCCATATATCATATCTTTATCAACACATTGTTACTTATCAAAGGTTTGCATGCTTCACAAAGTGTAAAATAAGTGAAATAAATTCACCAAATTTGGATACAAATAAACCATAGAAAACAAGCATACAGCATTCAGAAAAAGAATTTTGTGCTTGCTTTTCAGCTAAACTATTAGAGCAAAACAGAGCTATTGTCAAGTAATTGCTGAAATCAAATCCCCACAAAAGCTTTTGCAAAATTGACATGCTCAGTTTTGATTTAAAGGGTGTTTGTGATGAGGAATTTAGCATGAGATGGAAACATTTTTTCAAATTCTGTACCAGATATGTTTTACAAGCTTTGAATCATGATTAGCAGCTGTGATTGATTAAAAATAACTAGTCACTGATGTGATTTTCGGATTTTGTCAGATCGAAGGACTAGAAGACACAATAAGAGAGAAGGAGGATCAGCTATCCCAGGCCAGAGTTCGACTCACCTCAACATTTACCGAGTCTCCTAGTGATGGTACACTTTCTGCTTTGGAAGACGAACTTAGTGAAAAAGACAAACAAATTGAAAAGTGAGTTACTCATTCACAATTTCAAACATAGAGAATTTTTGTTTATTGTTTTGTATATATTTTTTTTCTTTTGTTTTGTTAGGGGTTTTGTTGTTGTTGTTGTTTTTTATCACTCTTTTTTCTTTATTTTGAGTTTTCATCTGTAGTTCTTATAATTTTTAGCACTCCATGTGCCTTTCTTTGTGAAAAATAATATTTCTCATAACTTTGTATGAGCCCTGTCTGTTCTCTGGTCAGAAAATTGTGGTAGAGGGACTGATATTCTTAATGAAGTTACATGAGTTTTTATGTGATCCCTGTCTTGACATATACTTGCATACTAGATTTATCTGTCTACTAAAGTGTCAGAATAACATAGCCAGAATTAAAGTGAGATAATTCTGAAAATAATTCAATAATGTGTTCGAATGAGGAAGGAATAGCAAAGAATATTTTACACAAAAACTTTATTAGCAGACTTTCACGGTGACAAAATTTAAATTTTATCTTGTGAATTTTGTTATTTATTATTAGCATTACAGAAATTGTCTTGCGACCAGGGCAAATGAGTAGGAAGTCGCCCTGGGCAACGAAGATATACAGCTGTTTTTGGTCGCTTTTGACTACTTTTCAACGAAGATACTAAATTTATTTTTTCACAAAACGTCAATTTAATCTTTTTTAAATCTGAAAAAAAAAATATATATATTTTGGTATCAAAGTCGGAAAATAGTGAAAAACCGTAAAAAACGGTTGTGACTTGAACTCTCCTGGCATGTCTTGCGACTCATTTGCCCTGGGCGCAAGACAATTATTAATAGTGAAATTCATCAGTACAGTCGTGCCTGATTGCTACAAATGTAATGGGTGCACATTCAGGTGAAAATGTAGAGAAATAAGAGGTGAAACCGATTTTCACTAGAAAATACTTAAATATTTCTGTGGCAAATAAGTTGTTTTATTAAAACACTTTGAAAGCAGAATTTCCTTTCCATTTTGCAGGCTGAAGGAACAGAGAGATCAAAATGAGAAGGAACATCAAGAGGAGATAGATATTTATATGAAAAAAGCTCAGGACCTCAAGACCAGCCTTGACTCCTTACAGAAGGATCTGACAGCTAAGCAGACTGAGGTAGGCCCCATTCTGAAATGACTAAGAATTACATGCAATACAATCTCACTACAGCTGTAACAAAATAATGATATGAAGAGCTAAATCTCCTCTCTTCTTTTGACCACAGAAGTTACAGTATATGTTATTGTGAGAGAAGGCTGTGAGACATCTACAATGCAAATATGTTGTTTTATATGTTGCAAAGATACAATATTATATGAAGGGCCATCTTGTTTTTTACAAAAACAAAAAAAAAATTGGTATCAATTGTAACTGAGTAGATTTATTCCGACCAAGCGAACAGCTGGAAATCCCCGCCTAATTTTAGTAGGTTGGGGGTACAGACACTCCAAACTGTTCACACTGACATAAAAAACAAATTAAAAATGCACAGGACCGGTGACAACTGTTCTCAGATCTCGTGGTGGAGCGGTAACAAACATCAGTGAATGTTCTATTTCTAGCAGTGGGGTAAAAACACTCCGCCGAGGATTTCCAGGTTTTTGCGTAGTCTAATATATATTTCCATGATAACTGTCTCAGCAGATTAGGATATCTTGAAAATATCCAAAATTGACAGCAAAGTAAGCAGTGAAAAATTAGACATACCGTATATGACTCATTTTTTTCATAAGTAGAATGGAAAACATACAAGATTAAAATGTAAAATTCATTGCCATGTTGAAATTATGTGAAATAAAAGATTTGATAAAGATGTCACTCACAAGTTTCATTACAATTTGTCAAAATGTTTGTCTAGATCTGTGAATTGAGGGAGCATACTACAGAGTTGCAAGCCACAAAGTTTGAACATGATGGTAAAATTCGCAAGTTGGAGTCAGAGGTACAAGAAAGGAAAGCAGATTTCCAGAGAGTAACGCTAGAGCTGGAGGAGGCAAGAGGGAAAGTTTCGATGCTAGAAAAGGTAATATAAACCATTTTTGAAAAGTGGGTAAATTTGTGAAAGTGTTGGGCTTGTTTTAGAGAGAGAAAAATTTATAAAAAGGAAGCACTTAACTGAAAAGCTTTTGTTATATTTGGAAGGATTTAAAATTGGAAGTTCTGCTGAAAGCCAACTGTTGAAATTGGTGTATTTATATAAATATATATAAAAGTAGATTAGGAAGCTGAAAACTCTAAAACGATTATGAGGACTAGAAGAATCTGTAAGTGAATTAGATGATTTGCTTGTTTTTTGTTGTTTTCTTTTTTCATATATTTTTTTTCTTATAAAGTTAGTAGAATTTATTCATTTTCCATGCTTTTGAATGAGTGAAAATGGATACATATCACTTGATCTTTTTCAGCTAAAGTTAGCTCTTTGGAAGACAGAATTGATTGTTTGTGTCAAGGCCTGTCTTAACCTGACAATAATGAAATAGCTGTGCTCACAATATGGACTAAACCATCCTTTCAGTTTTTGACATTTTTCCTTATTTTTCAAAATTATGATAAAATTGTCTTGTAAAATGCTGAGGAGATCAAAGACAGCTAAGGAATTATTTAAACATCACTTAAATTCTTTGCTCTACTTACATTTTGGGTACATTTTTCCAGTCCCTTACAGTAATTGTCTACTTGATTACTTTAATTTTAAACAATGTTCAACAGGAAAAAGCAGATTTAGAGAGCAAGAAGAAAGAGGACAACCAGCCAGCCAACTTGAGTAAACAAGAAAGCAAACAGCTGCAGGCAGAGATAGAGAAACTCCAAGACATGCTGAAAGAGGCAGAAACAGACAAGACTGAGAAGGAAAATGAGATCAGAGAGTTACAAGAGTAAGGAAAATATTTTGTTCAGTTTTCTTGCCTGCATTTGTGGTTTTAGAAGCAACTGACATGTGAGAACTGAAATGTTAGGAATGCTTGATTTTATCAAATAGTGCAGAAATAAACAGTAAATTATTAATTAGATTATGATTAAATCAGAGGACACTTTCCGGCTTTTTTTGTGTTGTTGTTGTTGGTTTGTTGTAGTTGATGGTGGTGGTGGTTAGTGTAGTGTAAAGCCTGGAGAGAGCAGATAATGGTAAATTGTTTGTGACAAGCCCTATTACGTCTGTATGCTACACATAGGAACTATGTTCCTTTCTTGAACTGTTTGTTGTGAAACATTGTGAAATATTTATGATGTAAAGAAAATGTTTTCTTCCGATCATAATAATATCAATTTTTTTACTGTTATGATCAGTCATTCAAATGACAAGAAGAAAAGTGTTTGTTTTTTTTTTTTTGTGGTTGTTCTTCTTCATTCTGGGAATTAATGGGGCTGGTTTAATCAGTCCCTGTTAGGAGTAATTTTTCTATTATATTTACACATTTTGAAAATCATTCCTTTGTATTTTTGTGCTGTTGTGAACGTGATTTACTCTTTGAGATGATGTCAATTTGAGAAGTAATTGTTTCTGTGTGATTTTTAACAGCGTGGTCAAGGAATACAAACAGAAAATGGGCACCCTGAAAAGAAGTCAACAAACTGAAAAGAAGAAAAATGCTCAATTGCTGGAAGAAGCGAGAAAGAGAGAAGATTCGATGACAGATGATGCTTCAAGTTTATCAGTAAGCTTCAACTATAGCATTTAAGATACACATTGTATTTGTTGCATTTATTCCAGAAATAGTGATCAATGTACAAACATATAGAGAGCTATATGAAGATAAGATTTGTTTTAAAAATGTAAGAAAATTGTTAGTTTTTCACTCTTGTCAGAGGTCATATTTTGTATGAAATTTGGTTTTTGTCATCAGTTAGAGATTTATCTAGACCTGCAGATGAAAGTGTAAAATATTACAGTTCATTTGGTGGCTTAAATTTGGAACAGTTTCCCAGATAAAATGATGTGTGTTGATCTCCAGTAATGCTGAATTTCCATATGTTTACCTTCAGGTCACTTTCGCTAAAGAAGAGTGTCTGAGTCCATTTGACTTAATCATTTCTTATGGTTTCCTTGGATTTCTGTTTACTTAAGAAATCTTTTACTTTATACCTTTAGTAGTGTGACAGGATAAATTTCTAACCTGTACTATAATTTGTTGATTTTCCCATATTTTGTGCAGACTGCCATCAAGAAGAGCAATGACAGAGTGGAAGAACTGGAAGAGGCATTGAGACAAAGTGTGATCATCACAGCAGAGAGGGAAATGGCCATGGCTGAGTTGCAGGGACAGATTGAGGATTCTAAAACTGCTGTATGTATAATTTTGTATGTGATGACAGAATACTTCAGTTGACTCATTAGTACACCTGTCAAAAATCAACATTGTATTTCTCAGTGGAGATGATAATAGCAAAGTTTTCCATAGTGCTTGTCCCCATACAGTGCAGCGTATTAGTATTCTACAGTCTATCATTACTTAAAGATCCAAAGTAGACACTCACATATATCCTTCCTATGGAGACAGGTTGGCTGTTGAGCACTCAGATCCTTATTACTCTAACAATAACACTCTCTGAGAACAATCAGACACCCTTTTTAACCTAGGTGGAGTCAAGAATTGTGTGAAAAGTGTCATCCCCAAATCAAAACATTGGGACCCATTAGGATTTGAGACCAAATTTTTCATTCAGTTTCAAACCCAACCACTTGGCCACTAACATACAAAATCAAGCAAGGCTTTTTTTTTAATCTGCAAGTGAATCCTTCCTCTGTTGCTTAGTGCTGTCTCACATGAAATATGGATTGTGGTCTTTTATAGGTTTCATTCTGCACATATGAATCAAAAGATAATCAGATTGTGGAAACTGGAAAGATAAATACATTCTTGCCATTAGAAAGGGTGAGACAAATAAAAGCAGAAGGGCAAAACTGTATTTATTTGTCTTTTGAACTAAATATGTTCATGTTTATTTGTTTTGATTTTTTAATAATTTTTAAAGAAAATGAAGCTCTTAAATTAGCTGAAGATGCTGACCTTTGTTTAATGCTCCCAGCTCTGATGAAACTGAACAAGGATTTGCTGATATTCTCATTACACAAATTATTGTTTTCTTTTGAACAAAACTATAAGAGGAAACAAAAAAAAAAAAAAGAAGAAAAAAAAATGAAAAAGGCATTTAGCGAAAGATGAAGTTCTCAAACTAGTTGAATTTATATTCTCACCAACTTTACAGAAATTTGAGAAATGCTGGAACATATAGAAGTTGAAACTGCATCCGTCTTTTTATCTTTTATTTCGTTTTTATTTTTACATTCTAGATGGAAGAAATGCGAGGAGAAATTGAGGCCTTACACGAGGTGTCTCACGAGTATGATGACAAGCTAGCAAGTCTGACCAAGCTATTAGAGGACAAGGATGTCAAATTAAGAAGACTTTCGTCAGAAAGACAAAAACATTTACAAGAAGTCTACGAAATGAAGTAAGTTGAATTTTTGATTTCGGTATCTTTATATACCTCAGTATTGGCCCTTTTTCCATATGAAGATATTTAACCAAATTGTTTGATGCTATGGCACACAGACAATATTGTATGAGGAGAGCACAATTTGTTTCCAAAGTGACAGACAGCACAATCTTTGGTGATGTCACTCTCAGAGATAAATATTAAAAACCTATATATATGTCTAGCAAAACGAATAAAATCGTCTGACAGAATGACAGTCTTAGATATATTCATTTGATTTGAGCATGCTCTAAAAATTTACTTTTTACTTTCTTTTGAAACATATTTGAAAAGCCTCTCCTGTACAATAAATAAAGTATTTAATTGACATTTGCTGTCATCTACAGCAATACCTATTCATGTTTTATATGTTTTCATTATTGTCCTAACAAAGAGCCAAGCGGGCCAGAAAATTTGGCTAGTGATATTAATTTCTTTTATTAACTTGATTCAAAATTCTTCATATTGTTTTTCCACTTTTTTGATGTATTTGATTAGTTGCCGGTGGACAGTAATCTTAATTTTAAGATATATTTTTTGTAAGATATTGTACAGATCATTATTTCCATGTCTTATTTGCATATTTTTATTATCAAAGAAAGACTTTTAACTGTGTATTATTGATCCCAGTTTTTCAAGCACATTCTCCACTTCATCTGAAAGATACAAGAAATGGTCCCTGAATTTAAGCCAATAATTCAGTCTTGTCAGCTTGTTATTTTCTGTAGATCAGACTGTCAGTGGCTATCTCATGTAATTTGTGATATCTTATACTATAATAAATAATTTTCTGTAATGACCATCGATAGGCAAGAAGCTATTCAGGCTGCTATCAGTGAAAAAGATTCTACCCTGGCCCTTCTAGAGATGACCAGCACAAAGAACAAGAAAAACATGGAAGAGATTGACAGACTGACTCAGGAAAAGCACAAACTCCAGGCTCAGCTCAGGGATGTGGTAAGGTCGCAGTGCTCTGCATTTGCTTTGCAAGCTCGTGGCCAGGCCTATCACAGCCAAAGATTTTCGTTACTAACTGTTAATTAATCAGTCAATCAACTTCAAGACTTCCATGACCAGTCTCACAAGTAGAATATTGATGTTTGTGTGTATGTGCGTGCGTGCGTGTGTGTGTGTGCGTGACACCTCCAAAAAGTCACGACGCCAGCTGATTGTGACCCAATTACAGTATAACACTCACAAAAAACCCACCACCCACGCTCGGCCTGAGTTTCACTCAATTGACCTTTCTCTCTCTGTATACAAAAATTATTGTGTTATTTGTCGTAATTTGTAGTATAAAAAAGTTACTGAACTGTAATTCGCATTGAAATTCGCAACTGAAACTTCCCGTCTTCAGTATTAACTGAAGCATTTTCGTTATTCCGGGTATTAAACTGCAGTCTCAACAACATATTTTGTTTGTTCTTTGAACCTGTAATTTTGTGTCACAGAAAAAAATCATTGAAAGACTTAAAGAGAAAAATTTGCAGTCTAATTAATCTCATTATTAAATGCTTAGTATTATATGTTCATCTAAGTACTACAGCTTTTTATTGTTAATAGAACTGGGTACTGGGTAGACAATGATTGAGGTCTTATTCATGTTTCAATGATATGGTACAAGATGAAACTAAAATATTTAAGAAACTTTGCTTCGTTTTGAAGATTTGGGGGAAGGTGAGAAAACTTGATGAATACAGTTCATTATCTTGGATTGCTACAAGGTATACTTTGTGCTTGCAGACCACAAAACGCATGAAACTTATGACGAGAGGGTCAAGCCGGGAAAGACGCAGTGAAAGCAGAGAAAGGACCACAGAAGGGAAGTCAATCAGTGCCACAAACTCTCCCACGCGACAGTCACCAGCATTACCAGAAAAAGCTAAATCAGCAGGCAGTTCTCCCACAGAGCAGTCCCCGAGCAAGATCAGGCAAATGGAAGAGTCATTCAAAGCCAGCATACAGGAGGCGGAGGCAGCAGAGGAAGCTTCGTTGATGACAGAGTCTCTTGTAGACAAAAGTGTATCCAATGGATCAGACAAAGGTGTATCCAATGGATCAGACAAAGGTGTATCCAATGGGTCAGATAAAACTGAATCTGATGGGGCAGACAAGGATGCATCCAGTGGAGGAGACAAAAATATAACCAGTGTGGAAGATAAAGACGCAACCAGCGGGTCACAAGAAGTGGATTCCTAGCACCCAGTAGAATGTCATCTCCTGTCACAGACTATAATTAGTCAAGTTGCCAAAGCAAGAAAGAGAGCATCACATTAGCCAAGTCATTGTTGTTTTTTATCTGGTCAGTTGTCAGTCTCAACATCTTATGCCTTTTTTTTTTTTTTTTGGTAAGTTTTATTGTATTACATTTTAAACAGAAGGGACAGTATAAATATCCATAATTTTACATTATTCACAAACCATACTATAAAGTATAATAATCTACTCAGGCATTCTGCTGTAGCCACATCTACAAACATATTAATACAAAGTATTTGTCTATATCTCCTTCTTTGTGACTGCTTTCTTGCTTCTCATATGTTCCTCATACAATTTCAGAATTCATTGAGCTGACAAAATTTAATTTTCAGTTCTCAGAATAAACTTCACCTGTTTGATATATTAATTTTTGCTAGTTAATTATTGATTTTATAATTAATAGATAGTCGCAAGATAGTGCAACATTTGTGGATTGGAAATTGCTATAGTATCAGAGGCACCTTCACAAGTCTGTTTCATCTGAGCATTTTGTGCATGTATCTATGTAAAGCATGTAATATAGTAGAAATCCTCAATGTCATCAACTTGTTATTTCAATGTGTTTGAAGTTTTGCATTATACCTGTAGCATCAGACATATGGCCTGCTTTTAGTTTTATTGAAAATTATGGTAAAACTAGGTAATTGCCATTTTATCTTGGTTACTGGAGGATTTAACTCAGAATAGAATCTTTTATTTCATAAAAATATGTGATAGAGCAATACATTTAATTTGAGGTATCAATTTCTTTCTTCAACCACCTTTCCTTCATTTTTTTTTTTTTTTTTGAAATGCTGGTTTTGATATTTTTCTTTTAATTAATTCCTCATTCCCATATTAAGGTGAACCTTTGATAATATAAAAGCCTTTGAAAACTAGCTTGACCTTGGTATTTCGCAGTATTCTTATATGTCAGATCCAAGCCTTCTTATTATACTGCTGTAAGTGCAACATTTTGACACAACTAGCTGTCAAACTGATGCAAAGTTCATGTTTAAAATTCAGGTCAGCTTTGCCATTCCTGTGAGTGGATGCCAGTGAAGGGTTACAGGGCAAAATGAAACATATCCAAAATTGGCGTTTAGAGAAAAGTGACAATTTGTTCTCCGGTAATTTATCATTAAGAACTTGAATTTTCTGAAGACTTTTGGGAAGGATAAGTGGTGTTTGGTGAAAAGGAAGTCCTTACCATATAGCACTATCACCATTCCCAGTATTGAGGGGTATAACTCAAAATTTTCAAAAATGGCATTTGTCACGTTTTGCCCTGAAATCCTTCAAGTGTTCATGATCAAACTGCATGTGGGAGAGGAGTGGAAAGGCAAATGGTAGTTCATGATCAGATTCAGGTTTTTGATTACATCCCATGTATTTCAGTACAGATGAAATAAGACTTTAAACATATTTTTGTTCAAATTTTAGTTGCTGTTATTGTTGGTCAGGGTAGTCCCTGGCATCACGCATATTATGTTTTCGGGGACGTCCCATAATACTGAAGTGGAAAGGGAACTGTCCAAGAGCAAAGGTAGCGTGTTGTAGGTTGTTCTAGACTGATTGTCAGTTCTCTTTCTGGGCTGATCAAGGAATAAATGGCACAAAGCTGGCCTTTTGAATATGACAGGGCGCATAGCATATAAAAAAAAAAATTTAGCACCATAGGCGTTGCCACTCTTCAAAATATCCCCGGAATGAGAAGACCTGTTTTTTGGAGCGAAGTAATCTCATATTAAAATTATATCCATTAAAAATTACCAAATAAGATAGTATAATAGCTGGAAAAAAATATTTTGATACAGAAGTGATCATCTCTTCTATGTCATATATTACTTCATTTGACAAATTTCGGGACTTGTATCCTATGTTAAATGAACTCAAGACATAATGCTTTGCAAATTTGGCTGTGAAAGAGGAGATTGGAAATGCTGATTTAAATGTAGTTTGGGTTATCTCGAGGGCTTTATGCACCCCCAACTCAGGCATTCTTGATGAGATCAGTATTTTCAATTGTAAATCATTTTCATCCTGTAATAGCCTTATTACCTCGTGATTCGATTAATGGTTGTTTGTTTCAAGTTGTGCACAAAAATGATTCATGTTGATATATTTCTTTGGTTTGATACAATCCCCAGATTGTGAGATTATCTGTCATCACTCTAGCATGCATGTTTTTGTGAGTCAGATCTGAACAAAATACTCCGCATGGGATGAATGTGTGTGAGGCAGATAAACTTCCCTGGCTGTTTTTCTGTGCATTTGTTAAGCTCGTGCTATAAGGTGACTATTTTATTGTCATTCTCGTGAAGTATACTGGTTTCTAGAGTAATTAGATGGTTAAGTAAAAAGCTGCCACCTTGACTAAGGTGCAGTAACAATATTCCTTTTCCACTCGAGGCCACCTGTTCGGTCTTCTTTCTTCATCACATTTTCATAATTATCTTCACCTGTTTGCCATAAAGAGGCTAAAAGTAGTGAATTCAGCACATGTGGATACAGCCACATTGAAGTCACATTGATAAAAGGTGTTATCATTAAGAACTTCACATTTGCCATAAGATCATGAAATTATCATTGTGTTCACATGTTCTCTCCCAGCATTTCAGCCATACATGTATAGACATTTCTACTATATTATATTTCACAGTAAGCCATTGCCAAGATATCTGTTATTTAATAAATAGCTCACAGCATTTGTCATCTGTATGATCTGCAAATTTGAATTTTTCAGTCCACGGTGCCTAGTAAGTTTTGTGACATAATCATTGTCGTTAGTGTCTGCACCTTGTCTATCCCCTGCACGGTATCTCTCAAGAGCGCTAGATTTTTAGCTCTATCTCAGTTATGAACCAGAGTGTAAGAGGTATCGTGCGTCATGAGTTTTTTGTACGAATTTTCAGACTTGACTAGGCTGCTGCCTCAAGCTAAAAAATAAGACTCTCTTACAGAGCAATCAGAGCTGGTGCATGCCAAGTACAGTGCAAGAAAAGACAAATGACAGAAGCTGCTGATTTGAAAGATGTAAAAAT
>JBCAUA010000018.1:1075376-1111258 GCA_038406235.1 Peronia verruculata | reverse complement strand
CCACTGGGTCTGTCTTGGCCCTTCAATCTCCAACTTTCCGCCATAGTGTTGTAGCAAAAGGACCTACCACGTCCTGATGTTTCAACGGCGACCGGCATGAAATGAAAGCGGTCCGATATAGTCACGTATTTCAGGCGTTTCATCTCCTCTGCTTTTCGGGCCGCTGACCCCGGGCTGGCCACAGTTGGACAAATGTTGCCTACCTAAAATGTCCACGCGAGTGGCATCCCAAGCGAGGGGCTTGCCGTTTTCGAAATGGAAGACCCCAGCATTATCCGGACCACGCCCGTCTCCTCGGTCCAGGCCGATCGATTCCAAGATGGAAAACAGGCCGGCAGAATCGAGTGCTCTCTTGATGACATCGTTTAGTGCGACGTGACGGGGGATTCTACCTGCGCTGTAGCGCCATGATAAGGGATGTAGACCCAATTCGTCTACCATAATCCCACAGGGACAACGGTGTCACTGGCAGGTCCAAAGGCCATGCTCTAGAGCAACAGCCATCCGGACTGTCTCCTCATCATGGACATAAGTCCTAAAAATAATGAGTACCAATGTGTAAACAATATGGAATAAAACTTACCCAAATAACAACAGAAACCCCAGGAAGATTGGGCAGGATGATAAGAGGAGACTAGAATCAACACCACTGAGGATCATTGCATATTATTTTCCACGTTCCTGGACTTATGTGATTACTACCCATAACATGCTTTTAGCATGTTTTATATCATGCTTTTATTTGAACGAGACATTCGGGCGGAAATTTAAATCAAATACCTTCCATTACTAATCACCATCGAAATAATAGATGACAGCATATGAGCAAAATGACATAACACTCACCCAAATGGACCCAAGAGAAGCCCCAAAAAGACAGGCCAGGATGATTGGTCGTTCCATGGTTGTTGTCAAAGACTTCATGAAGAGATAGATGAACGTTTTTCAGTCACTGTCGTGTAGATGCAGAAATCCTGAGGTTTCCGTCCAGGTTTTATAGTGTCCAATGTGAGAAATTGTCATTTAAAATGTTGCAGGAAGCTTCATACACACGTTAATTGTTTTGTCATCTGGAATTGTCAGGACACTTAAAAACGTGTGACAAATTCATGCCGGTTTGGAGACAATGAGTTATTGGGGAGTGACAGGTTAATTTACGATTGACAGCACCAACAAATTCCGTTATATGATAATGCAAACACCAAGCTGTGGCCACGGAATAACATGTTACATGCTGGGAGAAAAAAGTAGTCACAGATTCGAAAAGTTGTCATAAACATTAAACACTGTGAGAAAAAAAAAAAAAAGCAGCAACTTTGTGCCCAACAACTTTAAACATGATACCACCAGCTTCATAAGAAGAATTATTCAACACAAAACAAATAAAATTTGGTATGAATACACAACAAAACAATAGTTAAAATAATCAGAGGAGATTTTTAATTGCATTTTAAACTTTTGAGAAATTTGAGATCTTGGGGTCAAATTTTCGGAAAAACCATGACTTTCTTTTTTAGATATAAATTTCATAAACTGTGAAATAAAAGCAAATTATCAAACACCTGTTCTGGTCATTTTTAATAATTTAATGGAACCGTATGTAAGCCAGATTTCAAGAACATCGGTTGAGAAATGTAGAATCCTACTTATAGTTTAATTTAGGCGATATCGGTTGGCCAAATTCAAAATGGCGTCCGTTGCCGTGGCAACCACGACTAAAATCCATTGTTTTTCTCTAATTTGCCAGAATTCGATAGTAATTTTAGAGTATCTATACCAGACGTTGAGCTTAAGTTTGAGTAAATAGTGATTAATTATGTAATTAAACATCTCACTGCACCTTGATCCTGCATACTGTTTTGCTATGCCCTCATGTTCAGAATTAGCTCATTACACAGTGGAAGTTAAAGGAGAGAGTGAAGACGCAGTTCCTACTTAAAGAGAAACAAACGAATAAACAAAAAAACAAAACATTATAATACTGGTAACAATGGTTATGTCATATCTCTACTGCAGTACCAGCCGTTAGATGTTTCTTTGTTTCTCCGAAGATACATCTAGTCAGTGTCTCACAGTCTCTGTAAGGCAAAGTTTCTTTCTTTTTTTATACTTTTTTAAATTATTATTTTTTTCTTAATTTATGTTGTGGATAGCAGTTTGTGAGCATTTTCAGTTGCATGCAACTCAGGAGGTAAAAGAGACAGGCAGCCATATTTTTGTACTATTTTAAAACACAATATCCAGTGCAGCATTAACTTTAGGGACTCCTGTTATTGATCTAACATATATCATATTCTGACATCCTCTGTAGAGGGGACATTTCATACAGTAGATCTATATAGAGAAAGATGTAGCATCTTTAAACGTCTATAATTCTAGCTCTCTATAGCTGTGAAACGAGAACAAAAATATTTAAAATCAGGCATTTTTAAGCTTGGATTCTCCACTTTGCTGTTGCAAAACAACCTGTGCTGTTTATGTCATTTTCAGAGGGCTATCTGGACCGTCCTACTCATGTCAGATTGCGGCAAAGAGCTTTCAGGCAGACACTGTTACTTCCTCGAAATATCCCCACCGCTAACTTTCGTTTTAAATAAAAATGTGCAAATAGCTAAAATGATTTTTAAAATAAAGAAAGAGAGCTCAGCTTTTTTTTTTTTTTAGTTGTATTACGATGGAATTAACTTTCCTCCAGGTGAAAGCTGTAATCCTGCCTGAATTATGAACTGAACTAAATAAAGATTCCAGTAGGAGCTGTTGGCTTTTACATTGGCTGCCCATGTTCAGGAAGGATTTCCTAAACAAATCCAGGTAAAAACAAAAATTGTATTAAATATTTTAATGACATTCATAAAGTGCCAAGGTTACTCTTCTGGTGTCTTCTCCGACATCTATTTGAAATTATTCGTATCCTCGTTTCAAAATATATTTTCTGCCATCAATAAACCATTTTAAGGTATTTTGTTAAAAGGAAGGTGTGTATGTGTGTGTGTGAGGGGGGGTGGGGGGTGGGGATCTGGAGGTGATATGTATCATTATTATTATTTTTAGAGACAGACAATTTTAATCCCTTTCATCAAATTCGTCAGGGTTAAATCAGGGATCAGCAGTGAAAAGAAGTATTGACTCTCTCGAAAGCTTGCCATGTTAACACCGCCATCTTGAATTCTGGCGTCTCAAAGAAACAATCTATCTTCTCCGCCAAATTTCAGTGGAACGTTGTGAAACTGTGATGGTGGTAGGAAAACTCCTTAGGTGGAGCGAGACAGGTGGCGGTCTTTAGAGGAGGAGTGGGTTCTTTTGATCAGATGTTTCAGCCTTTAACTTCCTGACATCTTCTAGAACCCCGGCCACACCAGGGTCATGACTCCCGATGTCCATCACCCACCTTTTTTTTTTTTTTTCCCTCAGGGATTCTGGCGGGATTTGAACTGGTACCGTTGGGATTATAGTCCAGTGCTCTACCCACTACGCTAATCGTGTCACTGTTTTTATGGCATAACTTATTCTATTTAAATCTACCGTCTGCATTGAGTGGTGTACGGGACGCCTCATTCCTTTTACACCAGATCCAACAGGAAGAGTTCTTTCCTGCTGTTGCTAGCTCACGCAGGGCACTTTTAATATTTCAGCCACTTAAGTTGAGCTTTCTTAGTAGAGAATATACTGTCGAACCAACATAGTCCCTTGCTTCCAGGTCTGCCGCGAATATGCTCGCCTTCATTCCGGTTTTATGTAAATCCGTAAGGAGATCTTGGTACTTAACCATCTTTACTCGTGCTGCTATCATCATCAATAGGATCTCAAGTGGCAAAATATCTGATTTGGCCTTTTTTTTTGTTGTTTTTTTTTTTTTTGTTTTACCTGGCCTTGCTCATCCATTCTGTTTCTGATAAGGGAAAGGTCTGCGAAAGTGGAGGGGTAGACACCATACAGTGTTGGTCTAAATTTAGGCCTTTTTGAAGATGAAGTATGGGGAGGAATTGGTGTGGCAAATAGAGCAGGGTAGTGGGCTAGGCCACACGTGCTGTTTGTATTGCAAGGAATAATGATGCATTCCCGGGGACATGGCAGTTAACATACTGTTGGGAAGAGAATGGTTGTTCTTTAGTTGAGCTGAGGGGTGTTAATTCCTTGAATATTGTTCAGATCGGACCATATCAGAATCATCATCATTACATCCACTTTTAACAGTTCTTTTTCTTGGTAAAAATGGTCTCTGTGGAAATCTTGGATTATGTAAATCCCAGAGACATTTTTCAATCCCTGAGAAATTCAAGTTTTCTGTGCTCGACTGTGTGTCACATATCCATGGGGGCATTTTCAATTCTTAGTCACAAATTTTGTCACTCGAAAATAGTGAATTTGAAATGGTTGAGTCTGAAATTGTGGTAAAATGAAATAGATACCATCAGTGTACATGATTCGATATGGTATTTTGCAGTCTTCTTTTTTTATATCCAACGGTGGGCATGGTGTAAATGTACAACAATGTTTACACATTTTGAAAAAAAAACAAGTATTACGGTATTCACTTTCATATCATTGATTTGCTCAGAAATTGCCATGGCTTTTTGTTTTCAGAAACAAGATCATTATGCTGTCCTGGGTTTGAGCAAACTTCGCTACAGGGCATCGGAGGACCAGATTAAAAGAGCATGTATGACTGTTTTGATCATTGGAATGTTTTAGTACATGTCTCTGTTTGACATATGTACATTACTCTCTTTGTACCTCTTGAGAGTTAACTTTAGAAATGTTAAAGGACCAGTCTGGTTAAAGGTTCACGTTTTATGCTTTATAATTGAATGACCCTTCAAAAAAGTAAGTGGTGGCTGATCTGAGGTCTGTTTTGGAGATTTCATTAAATTAGAAAGCATAATGGACATCATTTGTCTGTGTTTTTGGTCTTGCTTTTGTAGATCACGAAAGTTTTTTGCCATTGAAGTGAGAATTTGGAAATTTGAATTTAAAATTAAATTCAGAATCTAGGAAATTTGATTTTTTGTGAAATTTTTCATTCATCATGTAGATGCTAGTTGTTTTTTTTTTTTTTTTTACACATTGTGAAAATTACAAATTTGAACCGTCCATCCTCAGACAAACAGAAAGTTTTGACACACCATCCTGACAAGCGGAAAGCGAGGGGAAAAGCTGTTAAAGAAGGGGATGATGACTATTTTACCTGCATCACAAAGGGTAAGTTTTTACTTAGTGTGATTGGATATTTTTTTGTTTTTATCAAGGGATATA
Organism: Peronia verruculata; assembly: GCA_038406235.1. Classification (NCBI taxonomy): domain Eukaryota; kingdom Metazoa; phylum Mollusca; class Gastropoda; order Systellommatophora; family Onchidiidae; genus Peronia; species Peronia verruculata. Next base: position 1,106,005 of record JBCAUA010000018.1, on the reverse strand, counting down.
TTTTATCATTTCCATCATTCCCATTTATCAGAAACCATTTGTTGTTTGGAAGGGGGGTGGGGGCATAGATATGATAACATGCTACTTGTAATTATGTATACCCATGATCTTTTTTATTACATGTGCAAATTTCATTTTTGTTGTCTTCTCTAGCCTATGAAATTTTGGGAAACAAGCAGAAAAGAAGATCCTTTGACAGCATTGATCCTGAGTTTGATGACAGTGTGCCGTCAGTCTCACAGTCCTCAAGAGACAATTTCTTCAGCGTCTTCCGCCCCATTTTTGAGAGGAATGCAAGGTATTAGAGTGGAATTCCCTAACTGAAGGCTGTAGTAAGGGGTTTTGAAGAGAAGTGTTTTTGATTGTGTTAATCTTGAATTTGATGGTGGAGCACCCCTCTGTTTGTTTGTGTTGGGGTTTAGCTACAGATCAGCACGATTATGGCTATGCTGTGTCAAACACGGTGAGACACATTTACACATCAAAAGGAAGAGAGGAAAGAAAGCGGGACAGAAGACAGGAGCAAGGATAGAGAGAAGAGATGTCTCCCCTGGAATGTCGAGGATGGCACCCCATGGGAGACACCCCACTGATGGTGGGCCCCCTCTGTACCTCACTTATCAAAAGAATCTCATTTTGCATATCCTAATCTGTATTTATGTTAAATCAGAATGTGAGATATTATAATTTGCTATAATTTGTTAGGTTAAAATTTATTGGAAATGATTCTGGTTTGAGATTTGATTTCAAAATTTAATGAGGAAGTAGTCTTTAATCTATTTATACCAAGAAAAAAAATTAGTCCATTGGATTAGGGATTTATTCAGTATTTATTGCATATGTATAAACTACATCATTGTATTGAAAGAGATGTAAATATCATCCCCAGATGGTCTTCAAAAAAGAGAGTACCAAAACTCGGTGATGAAAATACACCATTTGACGATGTTAACAGTTTCTATGCCTTTTGGTAAGTCAATACTGGTATCATATTTTCAGTGAGCTGTTAAATTTATAAGAATTTTAATGTCTTAAGGCATATGGGAAGAAGAAGAAAGGTTCAGATATTGTTTATTAAGCCATGACAGATAATGGACTTTCACACATTTTATATTTCAGATTTGTTTTGCAGAGATGAAACTTTGTTGTTTCTTTTATCTAGTAAAATTGCTCCATCTTTCAAAGTGAATATGCTGCATATTGTGATATTTGTGTGTCATGCGTGAATATGTCACATATTTCATCCAGCTCTCCCAAAGTTGTGAATTCTTTTCTCTTTGTTGAACAGGTACGATTTTGATTCCTGGAGAGAATTTTCATATCTTGATGAAGAGGAGAAGGAAAAGGGAGAAAAGTAAGAATGTAATTCATTGCATGGCCTTTCTCCGGCCTATCTTTGACTCTATGTATTTTAACCTGTCAATTTCTCTATCTTTATATCGTGATCAAATATTTTCACATTCAAAATCATCATCTACATATTCTTGTGGAATATGTTCACAGTCATAAAATAATGTTGATTTTGTTAATATTATTGAATGAAATATAAAAAAATGCAACATTGCTGCTATATCTCTGTGAAGTGACTGCTCCTATGAAGGAAGGTTGTGAAACCTATTATTTGTGATATAGTATGTATGTTATTTGCATGATTTTAGTCAAAGAATTTTTTACTTCAGTTGTAACCATTTTTCCTTTATTTCAGTCAGGACTAGGGTAAATTTTAATTACAATGTAAATATAACACAGTCTTATCCTTTCAGGATTCAGTAAGGATATTCTGATCATTTAAAAAAAAAAAAGAAAGGAAAAGAAAAAAAAGCACATTCAGGAGAAAAAAAAAAAGAGATCTTTACTCTCAGTTCACTGCAGGTTTTCTGTTTCAAGGTTTGCTTTTATTAATTGTGCTAATTCTATGTAAAAATTCTATTTCTCCCAGCCGAGATGAAAGAAGATGGATTGAAAAACAGAACAAAGCTGCTCGACAAAAGTTGAAAAAGGAGGAAGTTGTTCGTTTGCGTCAGCTTGTGGGTAAGTTGGAATGAGTGTGATATGTGTTTAACAATTCATTTTTTTTTTTTTTTTTTACTTTCTCATGCTGAGGTGTATCAAAAGAAAACAAAATGGTTTAAAACAATTAAAACTTTTGCAGAATGAAACCCATAATTTATTGATATATACTCAGGTTTGAAAGCATGTGTATTCCGTCAATGATTTCTAAGTATTGTTTATTATGAATTTCACTGCCCCATTTTCATAAAAAAAAAGTTAGTCTACATAAATGGACATGCCTTTAAGTATGGGGTAACCTCCCTGCTGGATGTTGAAAAACGAAACATGTACCTTAAAGTAAAGCAGTATTACTGAATCTGTTGTTGTTAATTGTTACATATTACCACATTTATACTTGTTTGTTTATCTAAACAGACAATGCATATGCCTGTGACCCAAGGATATTAAAGTTCAGAGAGGAGGAGAAAGAGAGAAGAAATGCTATTAAGAGAGCAAAGCAAGAGGCTGCCAGACAGAAGGCAGAAGAAGAAGAAAAGGTAAGAATCCAACATCTGGGGAAAATCAGCTTGCTATTGTTCAGTCCTTGAATTGTGAAGCCACTCTTGGTGAATAGTATTTGAATATAGCAGTTTGTCATATTTGATTTTCTCCCCTTTTCGCCATTGAAATTTGATATGTTTCCAAATGGATGATTATCAAAATCTACTGTTTCTGTCTTATCCAACAAACATGCATGTGAAATAAAGTACAAATCCTTCCACAAGTAAAAAATGAGTCCACAAGTAACCGCCAAACTAACATTTTCAGAAAAATGCACTTAAAAGGTCCTATATCTGTTTAGTCATTTTTTTCAAATACATTTTTTGTACATAAGACGCCTTTTTTATTTTTTTCCCAGTCAATCCTTGTTTTCCTGTATTTGACAGACGTCACTTTACCTGTTCCCCGTCTCTGTAAAGGCAATCTGCCAAATTAAGGCTTTAACCAGAAATGCTTTGTCCTAGACTTTTTTTTTTTTTTCATGTCACTTTGTTTTCACAGAAAAGACAAGAAATTTTGGAAGAGGAACGTAAAAGAAAAGAGAAAGAAGAGGAAGAAGCTAAAGCTCAGGTAAGCACTATAATGTTTAATATAGAATTGAGTGAACTTTCCTAGTTCATCCATTGGACATGAAGAAATGTAGAAATTCTTATTTCATTTTTAAACTCAGTTCTTATTTGTAGTAACTGAGGAACAGATTTGACATGGATGCCAATAAACCTTTTCTACAATATTTGATTGTTCACTTAAGTGTAAGAAAATATGCATTGATTAAATAATTATTAGTTTGATATGAACTTCTGTTTTCCTGTTTGCTACTGTCAAACTCTAGTTGTTTACAATACTCTAATCGGCTGATTCATTTCAGTTCTTAAAAGTCACTACAGTGAGCAGCTTTTAGTCTGCTGATTCAAAAGGAACAAGAATATGAAAAGTGCATGAGACAATGCCAGTATCTCTATAATTGTCTTTCGTTCTCCTGAAATAAGACTACAAACTATGCAATGCTAATATTCCTTTTCTTTCTCTCTCTCTCTTTTTCTCTCTCTCTCTTTGATGTTGTGTTCAATGTTAGGCTGCAATTGCCAAGAAAGAAAAGGACGCTCTCAAAAAACAGCTGAAGAAGGAGAAGAAGGCACTGAGGACTTACATAAAGGTGAGTACAATTGTAGTCAAGGCATTTTCTGAGTCTGTTGTGGTTCAGTATTTTCCAAAATACTCTATGTAGTCCTTTACTCTTCTTCCAAGTCGTTAAACTCTGCCTGGAACAGGGATTCCCAACTGGAGGGTTGTGACCCCCTTGGGGATCGCAAAGCTGTGATAAAATTTATTTCAACTCATCCATTCCTTTTTTTATGCTCTTGTCCATTTGTTTGTTTTTGTTTCAGTGTTTCTTTTCCTCTCCATCATAGAAGATAGAATCTAATTAGGATGCTGATAGTAGGGAGTTGCATGAGTTTCAAGCTCTTGAGTAAGGGGCTGCCAGTGCAAAAATTTTGGGAATCACTGGCCTACAGTTATTATTGCTCCTCCTTACAAGCTTTCACCTGTTCTCTCCATCTGTCATGGATGTGGGCTAGAGCCTGGATCTTCAATGTTTTCTGTCTAAGATCTTTGAAAGGCCAGAAATATGAAGTGATGATGAAAGTTATTGCCAGTGTCGGCTCACTTTTGTCCATTTTCATGTTTATTTTTAATCCTCTAGACAAATAAACATCTTTTCCTTGTGTCATCCTTAATCTGGCTTGCAGCAATTTGTGATTATGTATACTCATGATCACCTTGCAGTTTTTGTTTCCATATTCATCACTATATACCAAAGTTTTGAAATATAATACAGAGCAATTGTATTATCTTTATTCTTGTGCAGTTCAGGATCTAAACAGTTTAGAATTTGTTGTTAATATAAGAGATTTAATGGAGACAGTCAGGTTGGTTGTCAGCTTTCTGGAAAGTATACAGAGGCTACCTACTAGACACCCAAATCCTCATCCACGTAACAATAAGATTGGACACCATATGTAGTAGGGTGCCCATTTTAATTTCTGTTGAACCAGAGACATATGGATATTATTTTTCCCCTAGGACAAAATAATGGTTCCTGTGAGAAATTGAATCCACAAATTCTGATCTATAGTCGAACAGCCTATCTAAGAGACATGAAGTACGTTGTTGTACCTTCTTAAATTATTATAAAAATGTTAGGCAAAGATAATTTGTGAGAAGATTTTTACTCTATGAAACAAAAATCTTTCGGAAAGATAGTTACAAATTCTGAAATTGAACTAGTTATTTTTGGTTTATTTTGCAGGATTTTGAATATTTTGCTTCAAATGAAGAAGAAAAAGTGGCTATGATGCAAGAGCTAGATAAAGTGGCAGAATTGCTAGCTCTAACAAGGTATTCTATTTCTTTCTTTTTTTTTTCTTTAACTTTCACTTATTAAATTTACAAAAAATTTTGAGGCTGTAGATTTGATAATGATTTTTATTAATTTAAAGTTTGGTAAGGAGCTTTTTCCATTGAGAAGCAAAGACTACTACCAAAATCAACTGCCTAGTCTTCCTTCTTATAATTCAATTTTTGAAACTGTGTTACTAACTGAATGTGAAAATTTCCACAAGTAAATGTTATCAGTTTCCATGCAAAAGTTTCTTACTTTCCTATCAAGATAATAGGATTGGTAAATTGGTTGCAGAGCATGACTACAGGTTGTATTATGTTTAAGTCTTGCATGATAATAGGATGATTTGACTTTTCTCTTGTTCTAATTTTTTTTCACCAGCTTACAATCGCTCAATAAAAGTCTTGGTGAGGGTGATAAAGATAATGCCAAAGATGTTTTCATGAGTAAGGTAAGCAATAACATTTAGCCTCCTGACATTTCTGTTGATAATGAGCATTAGATAGAAATTTTTCAGTTTTGTATTTAAATGCTGCAGTATTAAATGTGGATAAGAACCAGTTGCTGCAGAGATTCACAGTTGAAAAACTTAATGATTTTATTCTCAGTAGTACAGACATGAATTTGGAAATGTATATTATGATAGAGAAGAAGTTGTGGCGTAATTTTTTTTTTTTTTTTTTTATATTCTTCAAATTCGATAAGATTCCATTTTCTAAAGAAAAAAAAAAAAATTAAAAAGACACTTTTAAGGTGAACACTCTAATACATTAGCCAAGTACTCACTCATCTTTCAAGTAAATGCAGTTTGACTGTAAGACTTTCAGCAGATAATAGAACAGACTTGATAAATTGATAAATGAATTTCAGAGCTTTTGACATACAGATGTCAGATGTAAGGCTTGTAAGACTTTGTAAACTTTGTTATTCATCTTTGTGATAAATTGCAGTCTCTAAATTTGTGGCAGGAATGGATTGCTGTTGATTTTGTCAGCCTGTATGTTTATGTCTTATTTATTTTAACAAATTGATTAACCAAAGTAGAATTCAAAAGGAGAGGCAGTGTTTTGACAACTGCAAAGAAAATGTAAAGTTTCCTGATTTTGTTTGTCTCTTTGTTTTTTTGTTTGTTTTTTTTTTTTTTTATTTTTTTTTTTTTTTCAAATCACCCTAAGGTTAAGGAAGTAAATGACCAGATTGAGGAGGAGAAGAGACAGCATCTAGAGCTCACACAGCAAAAGTCCTCAGGAGAGAATTCCAGTGTTAAAAAGACATGGACAGATTTGGAAACCCAAACACTCATAAAGGGTGTTAACCTGTTTCCTGCAGGGACACAAGACAGGTCAGCCGACAGCATTTGCCTGCCCTCAAATTGTTGACTCTTGCAATATAACAACAAGAAGTGCTAGAATCAACACTGATATAAGCAAATATAATGCAACAGGAGAAGAAGATAATGAGATGTGATACTGTTTCAGTCGCTAACTGTAATGTATACCAGCACAATTCAAAATTTCTTTCTTTCTTTTTTTGTCATGCTTGATTTACTTGATGAAACCGTTCTCCAATAATTGTCACATTATGTCATTATATCATCATGTCTTTGATGTCGCTATGAATAAGAATATCCATGGCTTGCAGTTGATGAAATGGAAAGGTGTTACTAATATCTGGTGCAAAAGAATAGTGTCTAGACAATAGAAGTTAGTCTTTTACATTTTTCTGAGACTGAATAGTTACATATGAGAGGCGACACGATGAAATCAGGTGCTCGTCAAACACAGCCGACCAGAGAAATCAAATGTTTTTTAAATGAATTTTTAACGCAATTTTTTTTTGCTTCAGCACACCCTTCCATATCAATCTTAAAATGAATTTCAGAGTTCAATTTGATGAACTTGACTAGGTAAAAGCCCAAAAATTACAATTTAGTGGCATGGTCTAACAAGGACAGGTAAGGATTTACAAAAGTGATGGGCCATTTTCTCACTAAACTCAGCTGCAGCAACAGGTCACTCCTGTCATCTTTAATTGCCAATATCACAACTTCTACCTAAGGTAGTACAATAATTTTTTTCACACACAGAAAGTGAAATGAACAATCTTTACAGTGATACCAATAACTCCATATGCTCAAAATTTAACGAAAGCCTGATTTCATATGTCACATCTCATATTGTGAAGAATGGCGTTGAACAATTTTTTTTTTTTTTTGTTTTGTTTTTGTTTATTGTTCAGATGGGAGGTCATAGCCAACTTTATAGGTCAACATGTTCCAAAGAGCAACAAAAATGCTAAGGATGTGTTATCCAAGGCAAAGGAGCTGCAGAAAAATGGTAAGATTATTTACTTTAATTAATACAGTGGTCTCTGCCTAAGAATCATTCTCCTAAGAGCCGAGTCCAACTTGGAACCTTCTTATACTGGGAAACACAGCTTTTTCTCTGTAATTTTACCCCTTCCAAATAAGAAGTCCACCTGTTAAATCAGTATCAGGGGAAGAAATGTGAGTACTTGAGATATAATTTCACATGACTCGAGAGAGAAATAAACAATTCTAGATGTGCAATAAAATGGGGACGAGGGTGGAAGGAACTTGTAGATGAGTAGCGGAAGTGGTGGTCGATGAATGACTCTATGATCAGGCGCATGTGAACAAGCCTATAAGTATTTCTTTGTTTGACAACATGTGAGATAGCATCTGTAATTGGCTGTGTACAAGAAGGAATAAGTTTGGCCTCCAGACTGGTCAGTTGTTTTCCTACTTCAGTCGGTCAGGTTGAGCACTCGTAGAGTAGCATGGCAATATCATGTTTTCATTCAAAATGATATCATTACAGGGAACCCTCTCAACGTTTGAACGCTGGGCATTAATAGTGAAATTATAAAGAAAGGTCAAGTTTGTCAGATCAAATTACAAAACACATACAGGAGAGAAAGCTGCTCTTAATCACATAGATAAATCTTTAACTAATGGCGATGGTCCCTTTTGTGTTGCCTGTCGAACAAGCTCTTAGGCAGAGACCCATGCATCATTGAAAAACCCAGGAGAATAGGCACTAATAACATGCATGGACTCGAGAGTTAGTTATTAAGTAGGTCAAGATGAAATAGTTCAACCCATATATTGAAAAGAAATTGTATAGCAGAGCAAATGGAAATTAGTTTAGTTTGTTTTATGAAGTTATCAATTATGAAGTTATTAATGAAAAAGGAAAATTAAGTCATTTTTTATGTGGCTTTATACTCTTATGTGTTTTTGAATTCTGTCGATTTCTTCATGTCCCAATTATCTCATCAGATGTTAAACTAAGAGAGGAAGTGAAAAAGAATGCCTTCAGCAAGTTTGAGCAGAGCCACAAAGCTGCCAGATCTGGAGAAATGGAGAGGCCTAGTGAAAGATTGGAGAGTAAGTTTCAGTTAATCTGCTCTGTTATTAGTTTTCATTGATAACCAGTTTTGAAGCATGAAGATTGTTGAATGATAGTTAGGCCTCAGTACTTAGAATAACTGAAAAAAGAGAGAAAGCTTCTCTCCAAATGATCTTATATTTCCATCATTCTGCTATGCTTAGTTTTGTTTTTCTGTTATTGTTTTGAGAAACATTAAAGTATTGTCTTATTCTTATACTGTTTGTAGGCTATATCAATACAAATGAAATTGGGCTCGTAAACAAAACTAAAACTGAAATTCAACCGATCCCATATAAAGTTGCATTTTTAAAATATAATAATTACTATGATCATCACATAGATTAGATGCAAAAATACTGCAAAATTGTAAGCTCACATATTCTCTTTTCATTGTCTGTACAAGATGATGCTGTGATATGTATTACAGTTTTATATTAGTGCATTATTCACATTGCTCATATATTTTCTAGATTAGAGATCACTGTAGAAGCTCTTGCAAATATTTAGTCCTTGGCACTACCGTAATTTTTTGATCTCAGTCTGTTTCTCCCACCAAAGTCATGAGGATGGTACATATGAATTACTGCATCATTATGCTTACTAATTTAAGTCTATTAGAATTTAACCCTGGTCCTAAAGTAAAAAAAACACAACACTAATAAATAATCAACCAAAAATGTCTCAGACAACACCAAGACAGTCATAATTGTATTGACAGTATTTAATTTACATCAAATTATTTTAATTGAATATACTAAGACATTACACTTTGCAATTACAGCGGTAGGTGAGCAGCAGGTGAGGGAGACAGGGACAAATCAGGCCCCATGGACTGCTGAGGAGCAGAAATTGCTTGAACAGGCCCTGAAATCTTATCCTGCCAGTGAGTCAGACAGGTGGGACAAGATTGCCTCAGTTATACCTTCCAGGAGCAAGAAAGATTGCATGAGGAGATACAAGGTAACCAGATTCATTTGTGTTTGTGTTGGACTTTTCAATAAATTGTTCATGAAGTAAACTCCTCTAGAGACTGACAAAAGGTTGCAAGTTTTTATTTCTTAATTACACAGTCTTTTTTTTTTTTTTTACTTGATATTCTTTCTTTTTCTTGTTCACAGGAGGAAAAATATATGTACGTTTTGAAATTACATGGTACAAGATACAAATGAAATAAATTTTAGCCATGTATGAGTAAGATAAAAGAAAAATATAAATTAATAAATTGTTGTTGGTAATGTGTGCAAACAAGGAAGCAAAAACACCGTCCTTTGTCATGCCATGGTTCCTCATTCCTCCTATAGAATTGAATTGCCTGTTTAAAAAAAAATTAAAGTTGGTCATTTTTATCAGAAGATCCTAGTAACCTTAAGCAGCCAATCAACTTTCTAAAGCAGTGAAGAATTTCAATACTGATAAGATTTTTTATCTTGTTTTAGAATTTATGTAGTATAATTTCTGAGTTTGCAATTTCTAGAATTAGATTACCAGAAGCCACAAAGTGCAAGCAGGATCTTTTCCCGTCGCCCTTTGTGTACAGTCATGGGTTTTTCCCATTTCATTATGTTTTGTTGTTGTTATATTGTTTTGACTTTTAAATTTTTTTTTTTTTTGTTTAACTAATCTTATGGCATCCTTATTGTGTTTAATCTTATGGCATCCTTATTGTGTTCCGCAGGAATTATGCGAGCTTGTCAAGGCAAAGAAACAGGCCCAAACAGCTGTCGCAGCAAAGAATAAGAAATCATGACGTTGGTTTCAGTGTTATCGTTTTCTTCTTTTTAAATGAAGTAACAGTGCTGTCCAATCATTTGTGTATTTGTTCATTTAATGCTGGATTTCATCATTAAAGTTGTACTTTTGTCCATCCACAAGTTTACATCAGTTGAAATTAAAACAATTTTTTTCACGTTTATTATTTTTTCTTCAGCCGTCTTTACCTTAGGGTTGCCATTTAATTTGTTAAGTGAATCAGTTGGTAATGTAGAGGTCAGACTGATTTTTATATTTTTGTTACTTGAAATGTTAAAATTTAATGAGTTTTGCACAACAAAAAATGTCCTGAGATCCATCAGAGCATCCATTCGAGATGTTTCTGTGGAATTCCACAGTATTTTGATATAAGGTAAATACTAGACCACTCCTTTAATTTTTCAAATGTGACTGCTGACAGATCAAGTATCTAGAATACATACACATTGAAATGTCAAAACTAATTTGTAAGTATAACTTATACAGTCAACATTTTATATTTTGAGGTTTGACTGAAGGTGACATGCCATCTTCATCATTCCCTTCATTGACATGTTCCTATTACTTTTTCTTTTCTTTTTTTCCAATAGCCACATCCAAAATATCTTGTAATTAGTGTCAGTCAAGCATAAATTCCTTGTCTCTCACCTCATGACAATTCATTTCAACCCACCTCTTTCAAAGGACTCTCTATGGTTATGGTGTTCATCTCATAATCAAAGACGCCATACACCTCTTTCATATCAGATAGATTTGAGCACAAATATGGCTTAATTTGTGTCCGCTGGTCTCATTAAAGATCATAATATTTGCCTTGTTATAGTAATCTACTAAAAGAATACTTTCTGAAGTGCTTATGTATAGTGTAGGTAAATGATTAAATCTCCCCATTTTTTCAAAAGGAAAAATGAAATTTGGCTTTCAGGACTGTTGCAGAGGGAGTTATTATAGTTATCCTGAAGGGGAAGAAGAAAATGGAATAAAATTCATAACTTGTTCTATCATACATTTGGCTCAATCCAAGTCTCTGCTTTTCAAAAGAAATGTGTTGTAGGTAGCAGAACAGAAATAACAACTTCAGTCACAGTTCTATGATCACAGTGACTTTCACAGTGTTGCAAGCTCAGAATATGAGAAAGTCCATATTTATCCCCATTACAATACCATTTAATGATTTTTTTTTTTTTTCTGTCATTTAAAGGCTTTAAATGCACTGGATATTTTAATTGCACAATCTCGCTAGGTTGTGAAATTTGACTTATTTTTGCCATGGCCCTATGTATTCAATACCTAGCAGATGCAAGAAACAGACAAAATCAAAGAGCGTTCTTTGTCACAGGTAGTGTGACTTATCAGTAGTAAGTTTTTGCTGAACTGACAATGACAAACTTCAAACAACACTCAAAAATGCTTTCTGTGTGTAACTGAAAAAAATTTTTGCAGGTGCATCCACCTAAAATGGTGAATATTTTTCCCTTTAATTTCGTGCACAGATACACTGAAAGTACTTTCTCGTAATTTTTGCTTGTCCATGCAAGGAAGTAAACTATCCATGCTCTGGACAAGACTGTGTTTACTGAATTGCTAAAAAGGCACATAAACTGTTGACAAGGAAGTGATCACAAGGGTACACAAACTTACATGTACTTACTTCATTACTTCTCAAAACATTGACTCGCTGATAGCATATTTCAATTGACATTTGTCTGTGTTGTAGCTCCTAATATTGGATGTGAATCTTATATTGTTCATTTAAGAATCTGAGTGATTTTTTTCCTTCTGTCGCAGTGAATTTATTTTACCATTCTAGTTCCAATATGCCTGGAAAACAGAGAACGCTGTAATATCATGATTGGAAAACATTATTACAGTATGATACTTTCACAATAAATTCCCTTTAATCACAACCATGACATATCCATATTATTTTTTTTTCTTGTGTCTGCATGTTGAGTCATATGTTTTGTTTTCATTTTGGATCGTATGGTATAGCAGTGCATTTCTAGTAGGAAATGACTACATTAGCTATATGCTGATTTAAAAGGATCCAGAGCAAACTAATGTGTGCCAATCTTCAGTCAAATCAGTGCCATCACATTTCTTTATCTAAGCAATAAACCTGCAACAAAATCCATAACACCAAACAGGTTTTCTTTTGAGTAACATTCAGTATAATCACCCGAAATACCAACATCAAGATATGCACGCTTGCCACACACTTTGTGTCACAGGGCAGCACCAGTTTGAACTATATTTTAAAACTTTCCCATGAATGCTGTTGGGTTCTCTTCTAGTAAGATCATTCAAATGCATGCATTCTCACTCCTTGCTAGGAAATCAGCAGTCACACTTAACTGACTCTTGCCGCCAGATTTTCTCATACATGTAGTTGTTTTGTTGTTTAAGACAAGAGATCACGTCAACACACACATGGAACAAAACAGAAGTGTTCAAAACTAGGGTTTCTAAATTGAGAAGAATACTTTTAATAAAAATATCCCACGTCTAACAAAAAAGATCCATTGACAAAAAATAAAAAATAAATGGAAGAAATAAGTAAACACTGACAATACAAATCACATAAAAAAGCAAATGAATTGTACTTTGATCTGATAGAATGATCATTTGAAATGCCTAAGCTACTTTGAAATAAAGTACACATAATATATACATATAGCATTTTTCTCAGTAACTGATTTAAACTGAAACAAAGCAATAAAAAAAAATCTGGTTCAATTGCTAGGGTAAGAAGTAAATTGAAAACAGAATAACCTCATTACAAAAGAATTCAGCAGAGTCTTTTCTTTTCATTTTAGTATCAATCAATGTAATTATTGGAAAAAAAATGTAATCTGATGACAAAATATCTGAGAAAATACTGTCGAAAACCACATACATTAATCATGCCTACTTCTGATTTTTCATTTGACATGTTATACACAAATGTAGGAAACTGATTAAATAAACAAATGCCTTATCAATATACCTAAATTCCAATTATATAAATATATTTTTTCTTTAGTGTTGAAATAGAATTTAAATCGCACTGCAGTTGCTTAAATCATCTGCAGGTACTGGATACAAAACAAATCCACAATTTCAGAAAAAAACGTGTGCTAAGAAAAAGAAATAAGTGAAACAGTAAAAGAATGATACATGTATTAATAAATTAAAAACAATAATATTTTCATGATATTCATAAATTAAAAACAATCATATTTTCAAAGACAGACAACATATTCTGAACACAGCTTTTGGTTTTGACTAGATCCTGAACCAAAACATAAAACAAGTATACAAACCACGGGTGGATAAAGCTATGAAAAAAGAGAATGTTGACCAATTCAGCAGATGAAGAGCCTATTAACTGGATTCAACTCAGGGCACCAAATCAGATGTGAACTGGACACTAGTATTAACTACATGCAATAGATCGACCATCATGATGTACAGCTAGTTCTAGGCCTTTTTTCCTAACCAGCGTAGTGAAAAAGCTAGAATTATGTTACAGATTAGCTAGATCTAGATCTGTACTCGTATTTAATGCCAACCGACGAGATGGATTTTTCTTTCATCCTTCATGAAAAATACATATACAGTACATGTACACTCTTGGCAGTTTTGTCTTCTTCTCACAACATAGCACTGTTCACCTCCCAGAATTGATTGTGCCCTTATTTGTGTAATACAAGTGAATAGTAATAAACTCTCATAGAGGGCAATACTTAACAATTTTTATTTCACAAATGAAGCTAAAAATATAAACAATCCACTCTTTTCAGTTTATCAGCAGCTGCCAAAAAAGGCATATCCAAATGTTATATCCCTCATATAACACAGCATGTGGACATTCTACTTGGTCCCACTAAAACTGATGCTGTGCTAGATATTTGTAATACATGTTGTAATACACGTACTCTGCAGTGATAGCCAGGGCAGTCCATGGGGAGAACCTGCCCCGATCATTTCAATGACGCTATCCAAAATATGCATACTTTAATCCAATAGTATGTCAGCTACAAGAATGAGATATCTGGAGACAAGATCAGAAATAATCAATCATAGATCCATGTGTACTATTAGTAGATATTACTCGTATATATCTAGACTTGGCACATGCAATTTGATGTAGTTTCTCTTCTCTAACCATTAGACCAGACTCCTGACTACAAGTGATATGATTTCAAATATAAAGAGTATTGACCGCAGATGCTTCCCAAATAATAAAAAGTAGTTTAAAGGATTGAACTGCAGAAAATAAATAAATAAATGGTAACAGCCAAGGAGGATTGTAAAAAAAAAAAAGGCCTACTGAAAGATACCAGAAAGACCTCATGCTAATCTGCCTCTCTGTCCAACTTTCATTTCTCTTTCATAAGCAACACTTTTCCGGCTGGTGATTTGATTAGGATCAAAATAAGAACACTCATCACTTTCCCTGACTTTTTTTTTTTTCACTATGGAATGAAAGCAAAGTGGAAGTTGCTGTTGCAAGTTGCATATTTACAATGATATGCGTTTACTTGTTGGATAGTACTGACAGATTTATATCTGTGCTAGATATACATAAGACTAAAAAACACCGATGATACCACATCCTCTGTAAATCTTTGCATAACTAGTCTTCAAAACTATGTGTTTATAATGAAAACACTGCACACTTTCACAATCTACGTGATTTGGACTTGCAGAAATCAACAGGGAGGATAAAGACAGGACATCTTGCTACCCAACAAAACCCATATGCACTTTTAAACTGAATCGGTAATAGTCAAAATTCAAATACGTTTATCCCCCTCTCCTCTGTTCTCGGTTCAGCTTGTTTTCACTCATTCCATGTCTGTGATTGTTGGTAAACCCGTACATGTTGAATCTCTCAGAACTAGACTGGATTATTTTACAGGACAGAACACTGGTCTCACAAGGGTCACCGGAGTAGGCCTAGACTAAGCTCAGCTCGTTCCAGAGTTAAATAGTCAATGCTTGCTTCAATTGAGGCTACCCACACATGCAAAGTGCCAAGTCTAGAATTTGTAATAATTTGTCTATGTATAGTAATTACCATCTCAGTAGTCACTTATAGGAATAATCTTTGTTTGTCTTATCACAATTGTAAAGATCACATAAAGATGTCATTTTCTGCAACTTTCTACCTCAAAATTACATATATATACATGTATTATCAGACATCCAATATCAGCAACTGAGCCCAGTGTTTGTGAAAATGTTTGCTTCTGAATGATCCAATATCAGTCAATGCCCACAAAAAAAAAAAAAAAAAAATCAATTATCACAACAAAAGCAAATACATGTACATTTATGGTAACACTAAAGCCATCTACCCACACCAAAGTGAGCAAATTGTTTTCTCCTCTTCAAAAACATAACAAGATGTTGGTGCAAGAATGTTGTTTAGTCCCCGTTTTGCTAAATACAGTACAGAGCAGCACACACCAATGGAAACTATGGAAAAGGCCCATTTATACAACTGTAGTAACATCATCATTGTCACCAATCAAAACTACATGAAAATTAATTTTGAAATTGGACTTGACACAAGCCAGAGCAAAGTCATGGTCATGTTTTTTGGCCTCTCAAAATGACTCAAATATGACTTAGACCATTCTTGCTCTAATCTACTGCGCGAAGCATGTAAATAAAACCAACAAAGGCGACAAAGCAAAGATGATAACACAGAGACTC
Source organism: Peronia verruculata (assembly GCA_038406235.1). Classification (NCBI taxonomy): domain Eukaryota; kingdom Metazoa; phylum Mollusca; class Gastropoda; order Systellommatophora; family Onchidiidae; genus Peronia; species Peronia verruculata. The sequence continues at coordinate 1,090,183 of JBCAUA010000018.1, read as the reverse complement.
AAGAGAACTGAATCTTGTCTAGAACTCTACAGAGATGACAACTTTGAAATTTCACGTTATTTCTTTATTACATCACAACAACATCGGTACAATATATAGATAGAAACTTTGTCACCATGCTACTTCTTCTCATATCCATAAAACACAGCCATAGAAAGAGAAAACATGCTCAAAACAAATGATTTCAGCAAGGATAATGGAATGGTTTGGTGTAATATTCAAACTGTGAATGTGGAGTGCAAGGTTTGAGTTTCTTTTCTCTAACATAAATGAGTAAGAAGAAAACATATTATTCTAAATATACCAAACACAGTTGCAACCATCACACTGATGGAAACACAATGAATTTTCCTCTCAGTTTGTTTTTGTGTATGTGTGTTTTTGTCATTGTTTCCCATTTCAAATGGCCTCAAATTATAAGATGGGTTCTTTAATATCAATTACATGTATCTTATTCACATAACTGCAAACAATCTGCACTTCTTGTCCATTGATAAAGGAAATGATTATATATTAACCTGAGTTGGTCATTAAATTTTACATATGCATATGCTGGAAGATTTGAAAAATAGAATCATTTAACAATACATTGATGCTTGGGGTTAAAAAAAAAAAAATGATTTGATTTTAAATAACAATGTTGGGAGGAAATTCTTCAAATAACTTGTCGAAAGTTAGAGAAACACACTAGACAATTTGAATCAATTAGTGTTATTTACATCTTAGGAATATCAGTGATGTTCTTAATTTCTCTTGAGATAAATATCTTCCACGTATTTCAGTCGGATCAGACAACGGAATTGCAAAAACTTATGCTTTATCCACCTTCTTGCATATTCTGACATTATAGAGGTCTAAATTAGTTCATCATGACCCAACCTTTCTCTTAAGATGAAAGTGCAAGACGTCAATCATACTGCGCCTGCATGGTGCCAAAACAGCTGTTAAACAACTGTATATATTATTACTATTGTTGTTTTTTCCTAAAGCACTTGTTGTTTTTTTGCGTAACAAACTGACAAGTGAGTCCAAGTTTGTTAAAGACATTTTGAAGTTCCTTCATCCAAACCGATTACATGTGCATCAATATAAATTTTCAAATGATAAATCAACATTTTTTCTACCATCAGAAAAACAAAGGATGTAAGGAGTTTACTTTCCTGAAATTTTCAAATGAAATGACAAAAGAAGAAGGAAAAAAAGCCCACTCTTCTTGAAATCCTAGAAGAGAGCAGTTCTTTGGGTATAAAAAAAACATAAGTATTTGTGAAAAAAAAACAGGAATGATGTCCAGGAAACTTGTTGGGTGACAAATGCCATCAAAAACAAACCTCAAACACTGTGAGAACATTAACCACAACAAGAAGAGAAGGTTCCCATGTTATAGTAGTGGGGAGTGACAGAATGCCACAACAACATGAAATCCAATAATGTAAAAATCTAAAAAAATAAAACTATCGAATGTTTGTTTTTTTGTATGTGTAGGAAACTGTCAATTATTTATTCCTGCATGTAAGAGATGGAACAAAAACATCAGGTGAAAATGAGATTACAAAGGAGATAAACATTTACACTGTATCTCCCATCTATACAACATTCTAGGGCAAATAATGTACATGTATGATTAACACAGTGAATATGTGAACATTCAGGGAAGACAAATGAGGAGTGGAAATGTACTATGTCCTTTACAATTTTTCTTTTTTTTTATGTAAGGCTCCATGTCATTCCTGCGAAGGCTAGTCTTGTACTGCCTGTTTCCTTGTTGTTCCAGAAAGAGGACTAAAATATAAATGAAAATATGCCCCAAGCTGAATTTCAACAGTGTCGAAGCACAGGGAATGAATTTTTTTTTAAAATGTCCAGTCTTCTCAAAATCTTATCTTATTACTTAGTCATCTTTCATCTATCAACATCACTGGATGCAGCATTGGCCACTGCTGTCAATGACACCAATTAGATAATTCTCCTGAATCAGTTGCAATGTTCATTAAGCTCTGATAAATTCATGGATTCTCACTCTGCTAGATTCAGTGATGTTATCAATGAGAGAAGATAGTGGTATGGCTCTGTTGTTGTTTTCTAAAATCTTGTTTAAAAAATAAAAATAAAAAATCTCTCATCCTCTTCACTGCTATCTTGAGTATGGCATACATCACAATATGAGTGGATGTAAATGTGCCTGTGACATGCAGCACATATCACCGTAAAGCACGGTTTTACTATGACACTCACTGTATTTCAATAGCACATCTATCCCAGTCATATTCTGACATATTGTGCATCAAGAGAGCAATGCAGGGTTTCTAATCTCAACAGGCATGAAATTGTGCTATGGTCCTCTGGTGATTCTGCCCATTTTATTAAATTTTCTTAGCACTGAGGGAGGAAGTATGCAGTGACAGGGTTCAATGTCTCTTGGTGGGGTACCAACTGGCTTGAATATCTTAATTTTCTTCCTTTGACTATTGAAAGCCTAACTGGTCCAGTTTGAATTTCCACTCCTCATTAATGTCTCCTGTAGACAGCTGATTTTGATCCCTGTGAATGGCATGGTGATAATGACATTTGAGTTTATCACAATGTAAAGGTGATGGTGTCAGCTGATACGATAATTTATTTTTCTTGAGCACCTTGTAATACTGATACTGATCCTGTTATCAACATTCATGGTCAATAGGAATAAATACAGCCCGAAAAGGAAATCTGGACACCACAGCTAGAACATTGCACACATATAAATTAGCAAATGCAGTATGTACAAGCAAGATATACATAAATCAAGATCATTTGTATGAAGTTCAAGATAAATTTCCTCTGGTGAATAGAAACAAAATATGAATGAGAAACTGTGAACAACAAAACAGAAACAACAAACTCTTTCTATCTGATGAGAGAAACAATGATTTTTCAATTCTCTGTGGAATTTTATGCTATGAATGAAAATTTAAAATTTGTTTGGAAGTTTGCATTTGCCATTTGTTTAGTTTCAGCCATAACAAAACACATATACCATCTGAGATTTCACCTTAACAATTCAATAGTATGAACACATAAAGTTTGTTTCATCACTGTGCACCTGTCAAAGTTTGAAAGAAAAAAGAAAATGGGGCCAACGGAGCTCAACCACTCACAGCTATTACTAGTATTACAGATCTGCCAATACTTACTATATACTGTGAGGTTCAGAATTGAGACTCTTTCAATTCAGCTAAAAACAGGTGAATCTTCCAATGCCCTGTCAATGAGAGTGCATTTGCACTGATCTTCTTTCATGTCACACCAATGACACAACAATAAAGCACTGAAACAAGTCATCTTGCTATACACTTTTTTGTTTCCACAAACCAGGCAGTTAAAAGATCTGTTATCACATGGCACTAAAGAAGCCATAACTCCTAATTTTCTGAGATGGGATAGTTTATTATGTTTTCTAGAGGTATTCAGCAACTGATGTCAAAGAAAGTCTTTTCTCTTATAAATCAGAACCGCTATACATCAGGAGCCTGTATGTACTAACCTAGTAACCTGATCTACAGTTTTGGAAAATGGCAGCATTAGAATTTGTTTGATTAAAGGTAAAAGCAAAAGATATGTCACATAATGAAATGTTTCTCAAAAAGTAGAAAAAAAAAAAAAAAAAAGAAAAATAATGCTTAAATTCTGATTATTTCATTCTGATAAGAAAAATAAAAGGAATAAGTCTATGAAAAAGCATTCATTGACAAAATTTAAATTATACAGTCCAAAGCAGAATAATCACTTCAGATGTTGGTTCAGAGTTCCTTCAAAACTACCATTCCAGCAAACATGGAAAACAAACGCCCAGATAACTTCAAGAATTTCTTGAAGACACAACCATCCCACCTTTTGTATCATCAATGAACAAGTGATAAAACCCAGCATATCAAACCAGATGGCATAGAAATATGAACACCACATTTCTTACATAGATATTATGACACGCCATGTCTTCACATGTTTTTTTTTTCACATTTTCTACGAACCATCTCAAAACAATTAGCAAAACTCCATGTAGTCTTCCACAATATTCGACATGCCCTTCTCCTCTAAAATTCCTCTTTGCCTCCTTACATTGTAAAACTCAAAAGGAACATTTGACGGACTAACAAAACCATTCATATAATTTAATTTCTTTTCTTAACCCATGTAATTTAAACAAATGAAATAATTTTGTTAAAGAGTGATCACCTTGAGTACATGAGAAGAGGTATATTGATAAATTGTATTCAACTATATGAAAACTGAAAACAATTATTTTCACAGGCATTTTCATAGACTTGTATTCATTTATTACTCAGTGATGCAGACAGCCAATTCCCAGGTAATTTGAACTCTGATAATTTTTGCGTTTCTAAAAATGCTTACACTGAACTATACAGTTTTGTGAAAATCTCTTAAGCTATGAAAGTATATAACTGTTGAAATAGATTGAAATTAATTGATTTCTGATCACAAAATATGAAGGACACAATATTATGAATTACACCATAGTGAAAATAAAGTATAAGAATATTTTGTGACCGTGTACACGACTGAAATTGACTGGTTGCGGGCAAATGGCAGTGTCATGTAATAATACTTGAACTTAGATATGAGGATTGAGAAATAACATTCAAATGTATGTGAAATTATAGAATTATCAAAAAATAACTTTGCAAAGCCAATACAGAAAAACTCACTATCTGAATAGCAATCTACCACATCTATTTTCATTGTCTCTCAATAGGTCGTCTCATATCAAAAAAGAAAAAAAGAAATTGAAAGATTCTCATCTGACAAGAAAAGGAGTAAATATCTGAATGAAAAACTGTGAAAAAAAAAAAAAAGCAGAAACAACAAGATCTTTCCACTTAATGGGAGGGACAAAGATTCTTCAATTTTTGTAGAATTTTATGGTATTGATGAAAACTGAATGTTTCTTTGGAAGTTTGGATTTGCCATTTGTTATAATTTTAGCCAATATAAAACACATACATATAACCATTCAACGTTCTAGCAAGGAAAAACTTCATCTGAACATATCTATTTCCATTTTTCCTCAAAAGGTGGTATCTAATACCAACAAATAAACAAAAATGTTTAAAGATTCTCATCTATAATGAAATGGAGTAACCTCAGAGCTTTTCATTCAATTCCTTGTAACATATTAGAAGCCTTTGCTTAGCAGTTCATTATGAACATTATTTACCAACATTTCAAAGTTCTCAAACGTAAGTGAATTTTTCTCCCTAGTGGAAATTACATCAATTTACAGATTTTGCTTCACTTAAAATTAAAAAAAAAAAATACATTATGATAATGGTGAGAACACTTTCATAATGTTCCCTTTAAAAGTACGGAAAGCACATAATATTTGAAATTTAAAGCTCCTGTTGTATAACAATAATAGCATATTCCACTGCATGGTGTGAAAAGTGTCATTCACCAATCATACTGTTTCTACTATTTTTCTTTCTCATTTTGTTTTTTTTTAGTCATTGACACACACAATCCCACATATATCACACACATGAATGTGTATGTCAAATTAAAAAATACCATCTTCCACATGCTCCAGACATGTCATATTCACCCTCTGTTGCCTAGAATGAATGAACATTCCATCATCTATGACCAAATTCCCAATTTCTTCACAAAACAATTACCATTCATAATAACTGAATGAGCAGTGACACTTAAAAATTATATTTCTGCTGTAAAAATTTCCTTGGTCAATCTTAGTCTTATCAATGTATCATAACAGCCACAAAGCAAGTAAGTGATCTCTATGAAAGCAAAAAAAAAAAAAAAATCTTCATTGCAAAGTATGAAGATTTACAACTATTCATTTTCATTTGGCAAAACTTTCATAAAATGCAATTTTGATTCTCTCGATGAGATGGCACAGTTTGATAGCTGGTCCCAGTTTGATGCCCATGTATTCCTGTACATTGGGTAGTGTCAACAGCAACAGTGCTTGGCCATCTATTTCCTGCAATGAACAAAAAACATCAATGGCAGAGTTTGATAAACAGTTCACAACCCTTGCATACTTATTTTGGTAGTACTTTCCATGTATAAATTGGTAATCTTTATGAGAACCATTGGAACCAAAATATCTAAATTGCTGTGAAATTTTGTGTTTTCACTGCATAAAACAGCAGGTGCAAAAACTAGAGAGCCTGAAAAGATTTCTCAAAATTCTACTGATTAGTTTCCTCTCACTCTGGATCATATAATTAAATCTAACACTAACTGCTTTCATAACTACGTACAAAATAATTCATAAATCAACAATAAGTTCTTTTCTCTTGGGAACGGCAGATTTTACTGCATTTAAAAAAGTTCTTGTGATTATCTTCTGAGGCAACTTCTACAATGGGGAATAAACGAGGAAAACATTTGCAGAAACAGGCACTTGCACTCAACAGACAAAAATGGAGAGAGCTAGTGTGGGAGTCCCTCCTACAGAGTCCCCTCAATGTTTTAGAAGTTAACAGACTAAGTAAGTATCTTTTAATACAGAATGCATTTTGGATCAGTCAGACCTGATTACTCATTTTCTTTTTTCTTTTTCATTAGAAATGTTTTCTTTCCCTCCTGAGTGCAATATTCTGACAGAGGTGGCAAACTCGTATCAGGTGAAATACACAAATATCCATTACCTCAGTACGAAGTCGGGCTATCAAATCTTTATCAGCACAGTCCGTCGTTTGCAAAAATTCTCCGACTTCCGAGACAGTCCATTCAAGTGGATTCTTTTTCAGTTTCAGGGGTGCCTCAGATTTCAAACAGACTGGCATCTCAGGCCTATTAGAGGAGAAACTACTCTCCGCTGGTGGCTCTCTAGTAACAGGTGAGGTTTTCATGATCTGTCAGAGAATAACACACACAGAAAAAAAAGATGTATTATCTTTAAAAGAAATATAATGACAGTGACAGAAGCTACTCCATGAGAAAATAATTTTCAAAATTCAGACTTAAAACAAATTAATGAGAACATGAACTTCACTTACTGAAGTTATACAAGCTTCGTAGAAAGTATATCAACAACATCTAATGCTGACAAATCTAGACATGATGATGGAAATTATCTCCCTAAATGTTCATAATCATAGCATTTGATGTTCACCAAATCTCCCAAATTAATCAATAAATATTTTCACAGCACTTATCACTGTTCCATACAGAGTATTCTATATGCCTTGCAAAAGACTTTCAGATGACTAAATAACACCAAAGGATGTTAGATGGGTGATATCATAACTTGGCCAAAGTAGGAAACATTATCTATATTCAGATCCCACAGGAAGAAAGCAGAGAATATATGAGGGAATAATACATTCAACATTAATATAAATATAAACATATTTATGATTTAGTAAGTGGTTATTATTTCTAATTTAGTAAGTGTTCATATTTTTATCTAAGAAACATGCAAATTCCTTCAGACTTATTACTCAAAATAGTGCTGGATCAGCATTTTCTATTTTGGTTTTGAAAACTTTATAACAGAAGGGTTTTTGAGATTTATGACTACTGACTAGCTTATCCTGGGTTGCCCTGTGTGCTCCAGTCTATCATTTCACCTGATTCTTACCTCCTTCTTTGATCGAACACTCTGTTGAGATCCCTCAACAATCATGATTTTTTTGTGGGTGCGTTTCTCAAAGCTGTACTTAGGCAGTTTAGCACCTCTGGTCTGGATTTCTGAGGGAGGAGGAATGTGATGGGTGTAGCGCCTTTTGATGCTGGAATTCTGCTGCAAGCCACTGGTTTTGGGATGTTTGCAGTCCAAAGCCTCTTTGGAGCCAGAGGTACTGGTGCTGTCTACAGTTTTTGTATCACTGCAGACACTTACCTAAGGAGAAAGAAAACATATAGTAGTCTTCCTCAAGTATATCTGATTCACGTAGCCTACATTTTATCTGTATTGTTAACTAAAGTTTAAAATCTTAATTTCAAGGGGGGAAGACACTTTGGTAGAAAATGGATATTTTATAGCTTAGTTCCAAATAGAAAGGGTGAAAAGACCAAAAAACTATGTGGACATAAATTTAAAGCCAGATCAATATCTTATCTCGTCACTGCAAAACACAACAATGTAATTATCTGAAAATAATTGTTATCAATATTCAGAATGCGACTGCAAAAGAATCTGAACGTTCTTTAATGTTAAAAAAAAAAAAGGGTGAAATAGCATTCAAGAAAGTTTAATTTATTCTCCACAGAATAATTAAGTAATCTTATGATTCTGAAGACTTGTAAAATATGTGTTCTTGACCAGACTTCATCCAGAAAAAAAAGGATGAGAAAAGAAAGAAATTGCCAGTGGGACAAAATCATCAAACAACAAGTTAGAAAAAAAACAAAAATTAAACAAAAATCAATGCAAAATTCAGCAGAGAAAATATGAGCAAAGTAAATTCTCAACTGTGTAATGAAATTACCATACCTTGTCATCATCAACATTGTCTCCTTGGTCCTCTATGGTTGCTCGTGAAGATCGCTTAGCCATCAGGCCAATCTTTTTCCTTTTTCTTCGTTTTCCTGGTTTCTTCTGTCCATTCTCCAAATTGCTGTGGCCTCCAGGAGGACGCCCAATCTTTTTCTTTCGTTTCCCATAATAGTATGCTGGAGAAATGAAAAAAATAACATTTAATTTCTGACCATCTGGATCACAAAACAGCTAATGAAAAACACCACCTTATGTTGAATAACCTTCTAACTGTCGGTATTTCATCCTTTAGAATTCTAATAAGCTATTTCAAATCCTCACATCCACCCTCTGTCAATTTCATGAAAATGCAAACTTTTGCTTCCAATATGTATATTCGGTTTACTAAGTTAATGAGGACCATCAATCTCATCACACAGGAGGTAACAAAATTCACCTGTAGAGCTTTTGTCACCAAAGAGCTTACATGACAATGTAGCATCTTTTCATAATTAGGAGGATAAACTAGTTATACTTTTAAATATGTCAATCATTCTATCACTGCTCTGGGCAAAAAAAAAAAAAAATTACTGATGGGATGATAGTCAGGGCAGAATTATATGATGAGAAATGGTTACAAGCAACATAATATAGCCATTGCTGTAAAAACAACTTATAAATCTAATGCTATAAAGATTTTATACTCAGTAACTCACTGTATTTGGTCTTGGTGAGTTGAGCACAGTTTTCTGGGCAGCTCCCATTCACAAAATGAGGACTGATGAGGTTGGGACAGCACTCCAGTTTCATGCAGATTAGACGACAGAATTCTTCCAGCTGGCTGGCGGTGCGGCAGATTTCAACCACAGCTCGATAGCTCTTGCCTTTGTATCTGAAGACAGATCAATATTGAAAAGCAAACTGGAAGAACTGCCTCAAAAAGATCTTGGCTGAAGTTAAAATTGCTGCTCTTTGATGTAATACTCCACAAATGGAATGCATGGTGTTAAAAGTGTCCACTAATTACATGCTCCAGAACATACATCAATGTACGGGAGGCTTTGTATGGCATTCCCAATTGGTATCCATTTGATTATCATATCCCTCAACATTGCAACATTGTGATCCTCAACATTGCAACATTGTGATACAGGTGAAGTATTAGATCTATAAATACTCAAAACAATCTCCTTGTTCTACTCATTTTATTTGATATTTGTTGTCTCATATGGCTGTTTGTCTTTCCCATAGGCTGTGTTCTAAAATTTGAATTAAGGCCAAAGCAATAATTAACTGATACCAATAGATAAATGTCCTTCAACATTAAATGCTCATTTTTACTTTAATCCTTGTCATTTGAAGGTTTGGTTTTTCTCCAACTTACAATCACTGCTGGACATAAAGACAATGCACAGAGTTTAATCTTTTCAATCTCATCTTCCTTTGAACATATTATGCAATGTTGAATACATTTTTAATTACTGTTTTTTCTTCTCAAAATGCAGCTCTAGATGATCAGAACCAATACACAGACTAGAAGCATAAAAAGAACCCATTTAAAATACTCACTTTGCCTTTAACATTTGTTGTGTCATCTGCGGGTTAGGCTTTCCCTCCAGCTGCAATTCCCTCAGCACTCGACAGGACTTATAGGCTGTGTTGATCAATTTACTCAAGACTTCCTTCATCACCAACGTCACAGGCCCTGGCCCAACACTTCTTGGCAGCTCAGCAATGCGCCCTTTACTGAGATATGGGCCCGAAAAGCAGCGGTGATTGAAATAAATTTGTGGACCACCAAAGAGTTCTGTAGGAGATAAAAAATTGTTGATGAAACAAAAAAAAAACATTTAAAAGTTTCTTACCATATGAATGCGATGAAGAAATGAGCCATTAATAAATGAATTATGATACTAAAGCATTTAATGATCATTTTATCAAATTACAGGCTTGCAAAAGAGTTTTAGAAATGAAAATATGAACCAGTGAGTTCTTAACAATACCAAACTGGAACAAAAATAATAAAATCACACAAAAGTCTCTGTGAAAGATCTTTGAGATAAACACAGAGGTCACTAAAGAGTTCAGCTTAAACAAAAAAGCATCAAAAAATAACAAACACACAAAAAAATGAACAAAAACAAAATATTAGGAAAACTGGATCGACAAAAGGCATTTTTTTAGAACATCATGGCATTTCTACAGAAAAACAAAAGCAGCAGCTTTGTTGGGAGATTCTTAACAAATATGTGAGCAAAAAAAAAAAAAAACAAAACTACTTTCAAACACCTACCTCTTCCAGTGCTGCTGTGCACTTGAGGTTCAGTCTTCTGACTGTCAGCCATTCTGATGAATAAATTATTGAATCATGAGCTGAACAGATGTTGTCACAAATGGTAAAATTGCACCCATACTTGACCGAGTCTTACAGAAAAATGACAATGATTTTCTGCCTTTTTTAGTGATGCTTGACCAGAGGATTTATTCCATCAAATTTCATTTCCATATAAAGCAATATAACATTTGCAGCTTAAAAATGCTAAATTTTTCATTATGTTCTATTTTTTGGAAATACATATTGTGCTGTGGATGAACAAACTGACTTACCAAAAAAAAAAAAAAAATGTCAACGAATATACTACTGAAACATATATAAAAAAATAAACAATAGTCATAACTAATATCTCTGGTATAATAAAATGCTTTCCAGGCTCAAAAATTCTAGCTGTATCAAAATAATTAATTCATCATGGTCATAGTGTACTGTCTATGAATGGAAAAAGATTACAGATTATCATCAGAATGAAAGTGTTCAGTGCGATCAACTTACTCTGGTTGTACCACAGCTATCCTTCTCTGCCCAGCGGCCACGCCCCCAATTCTGCCTGGAGGCTTGAGCTGATAGCCATTGCTGACACACCAACCAATGGGAAACAAGTTCAAGGAGTGGATGCTCTCCACATGGCTATCCATCATCCGCTTGCTGCTGTCTAGGTGAATCCACATCAAATGCTCCACAATCTTGGTGATGGTAGCTGCACAAATCTGGGAGGGCTGATTGGGGTTCACTGCCTCAAGCTTCATGCCACACTCGAATTCATGTTCAGCTACTTCCTATGAATGTAACAAATATGACAAATTCTATATGTCTCGCGGCCAGTCGAAATGAGACATAAGTCACTGGGCTAGAACGGAGAAATCAGGCTTTGAATGTGATGAGGGGGGTCAGATATCAATTTTTTTTTAATTGCAGAAATCGAAAGTGCATTCATTTCTAAACAAGACAGTATCAGTGTTACCCTCGATGTATACAGATTACTTGATTAAAACTGGGTTTTTATGAGGTAGGCATGTAGATTTATGTGTACCTCCGTTCATTTAAACTCGATTTACTCGGAACTCCGCTCATTGCTGAGTGATCCCGCTTTGCCTCTTTAAACTGCAATATCTCAGGCTAGAATAGAGTTAGCTCAAAACTTTTTTCACTACCGGAAAGGGTATGAAATAAGCTTTCGCATGATACCAAAATCTCCTTATGGTTAAAAATCGACATACGTCTCATTTTGACTGGTTGCGAGACATATGTCATTTTCCAGTTTTAATGAAATATGATAGCAAAAGTATACTCTTGCTGTCAAATGCATAAAGACATATTCTATGAAAAGAGGGCGCCAAATGACATTTAAAATTTTCTACCTTTCCTCTTCATATTCAGAAATGCATGATAAATGATTGAATATTTCTTACAACAGAGACACACATGACAATATTTGCTGACCTTTCTTAACAAAAGATAGCTCTTGACCTATTAAAAGCAAATAATTGCACTGAGTGTGCTGAGTATATTTCTTCTGATTATACCTGTCTCGGCCACGTATCAAAGATTTTACACGGTTCACTTTAAAGAACCAGAGATGATAATCAAGAGCAAACTGCCTCCTCATTCCAATCCCAAAAATTGACCAAAAAACAAAAAAAAATCAGAAAGCACTGCCATATAAATCAATGCAGTGTCAAAGTGGTCCTATTTTATTTAATTCTTTAAAATGTATCCTTTATTCTCTTTGCTCAAATATATTTTTTCTTTTCAGATTTAAGATGATATACATGTCACCTACCAGGTTAAATAAACTGGCTGGTGCTGCTATTGCCTTGCAAAACTCCAGATATTCTGACCATCTGAACTCAGTCCCTGACCATCCTGAAAAAGATATCACTGAATGTAAAAAAAATAATGGCACACTCAATTGGCAAGAATAATTTCATTAATCCCTTCCTCTCTTCCGTTTCAGCCACAACTTGGTGTTTAAAGAGCTTTTTTATAACAACAAAATTTTGTCACACAGTTATGTTTATTTCAAAGGCACCACTTGATGTTGAGACTTACAAAAAAATTATTGAATTTGATAGAAGAGTGCAAGAGCAATATAACCTTCAGCTCATTTCAAGGGCTATAAAATTCACTTTAAAAAAGACCTATTACCTTGTGGAGATGCCAATTTTATCCCTTTGCTTGCAGTCCACTCTATAGGGAAAATTGTGGGAGTATTTCGATCACAGCAAAAACGGACTTTCTTCTCTGAACTTGAGCCAATCAAACTGTCAATCTCCACAATGAAATATCTGGAATTGATCACTTCCACCACAGTGGCGGGGCAAATGTTGTTGCCATGGCAAGGATCAACAGCTTCCAGTTTCATCCCAACCTCAAATTTGTGGGGAACAATCTCCCTCTGATCCTGTAAAAATGTACCAAAAAATATTTGTTAGTGTAGCGGATACAAAAGTGAAGAAGAAATAGTTTCCACATATGATATGTCATGAACCTGATATGGACAAACATGCCCTAACTCTCACTGAATACAGGTTTCGCAAACATAAAAAGTTGTGCACCAGTGACAGATTTTTTTTCTTTTTTTTTTTTTAAATAGTTATCTCTGTTTTTAATTTTCTTTCCTATTACCATGTCTACATCTCATCTCTTGTATAACCTGAATGTTTGAGAACTTGATCACTGCAATTAACCATGGGCACTCAGAGGTACAAATATATGTCAAATGGACAGAAAAAAACAGAAAGTATGTTGAATAAAGATCATGTGGAGTGTTGATACAACAACACAAAATCATATTAACATACTAATAACATTATAGATGTTATCTTCTCCATCTGATTTTGATATTTCATAATGAATCTCCTTACAAAATTTTAAAATGGTTTATATATTACACTTACACTACAAAAAAAACAGTTCTACAAATTAATGCTGATAAAGCAATATTACTGACAAAAGCACTTTCATTGTTACAACACTACACTTTCATTGTTACAACACTATTGTTTCATCACTGCAACTGGCCTGACTTTCTTGATGACACAGGTAAAAGACAACATCAAACAAATTAAAATAATTTCTGCTTTGGGTAAGCCTCGGAGATCAACACACCAAATTTTGATATCAGTAATAAAATCAAAAGAAAACTAGATCAATCTACTCACATGAAAGATATCTGAAGGAAGCTTCTGATTTGCAATATCTTTGAGCATGGTCTCAAGCACTTCAAACAGTTGTTCTTCTGATTTACCAGATTCATTTTTCACAACTGAAACATATTTAGTGATCTTTTACATTTTTTTTAAAAATAAAAACTCATCACATCATTCATACAAAAGGTATAATTAGGCATAAATTAACTTTTATTTTTTCTTATCAACATTCAACACTCATTAAAAAAAAAATAAAAAGAAACTACCCTTTCCAGAAGAACAGAGTGAGTTTATATCCTCCTATACACTATTTCTTACATATAAAATATATGTGAAATCACATAACACTTCTTCAGTAAGATATATCAGTAATGGATGTTCTTACTATTGCTAAAGAGTAAACCAATTATTGAACAACAAAAGATCTCTTCAATTAATCTGAGGATAAGTCAAATATATTTCTGCTAGCCTCCTGTTTTCTAAAGATGCTTCAAAGACACACATCAGACCTGGTGGTGGCTTGTACCGGTAGCCCACAGTCTTACACCAGCCAATGGGATGCAGCCTCTCATCTAAATAAAACAGCCAGAAGTCTCTGTTGGCTGCATCATAGCCTTCATATCGCAGGTACAGTCGACCTCCAACATTCTCCATAATTTTAACCAGCCAAACTTCGTCAGGCCTCATACGGTCTTGTATTTCCAACTTCATTCCTTCTTTCATCTGATCAACAGGTGTTGCACCAGTGGACTGGAAATAAAAAGAAACATATGTTACCACCTATCTGTAACATCAAATAAGGATGTGAAAGAAAAAAAAGGAATTCACTGTTTATTGTTCAGTGAGCATTTTTTTTAAAAGTTGTTTCAAGAAACTTCTG
>JBCAUA010000018.1:1040674-1055542 GCA_038406235.1 Peronia verruculata | reverse complement strand
GCAGAGCAAGTAAACAAATCAGCGTGTGAGCGAAAATCCTCGGTCATGTGATTTTTCTCGAAATACCTCATTGGATATGTTTTGCAGCTAGTGAACAACCATCATAAAATTAACTGGCTCATATGATCATTTAGATCTCCAGGAAGAACAGTGTATGTCAGATTTAGTATTTATGAAATTATTCAGCACTAAAATATTCGAGCAGAGTAAAGAGAGATTAAAAGTGATTGCTTCTCACAATATCTAAATAATAATCGAATTAGTTTTACTAATTAGTTATCAATAAAAATGGTAACAATTTACAAGATTTCAGTAACTTCCTATTCACTGCTATGATTAAATTTATTGAAACTGTAGAACTTGTGGTAGCTGTGTATGAGATATCTCAATCAAGTTGAGGGCTTTTAGCTGTCTCAGTCAAATAGAAATGATATTCAAATGCATGGAAAATACCATCCCACTTGAAACAGATACTGACCAGTTGCGGAGTTAGTATGTCCATTGCTGGCTTCTCCGCCCCCACCTCCATCCTCCCAGTTGCCATTGCTTGCACCTACAGATGAGTAGTTGCTGTTTCCTGACGATGAATCATCTTCTTCTTCATCATCATCTTCAAGGGGTTCTTCTTGCCATTCCTCATTGACATCTGGTACTCTCACATACCGCCTGGGATGAATAAAAGTTTTAATACCTAAGAATATTTATAAAAATTTGCCACAATCTGGGCATTGGACAGTTGATTTCAGAAGGCAATGGAAGATGTCACAATGATCTCTTCCAGACACTTCACTGAAGGCTGAAGTTAATCTGAAAAGATCTGAAAAATGTGATGGGTGCATCTACCTATTATACTTGACTTGGTTTAATGTCTCATTCATACATCTCCCACTATTTTGAGAGAAATTAACTTAACTGCAACATTGTCTTAGATGAACATTGACAGCTAGTGAATCGCAAGATATAACTGTATATCAAATTTAGAAAAGCATTCACCTTGAAAAAAAAAAAAAGGCTTATCTAAATGGCAAGAACTTCCAAATTGTTAATTAACTTAATTAATGAATAAAAATTGCTGTAATTTTGAATATCTGTTGAGAAAGCCATCTACAGAATGTAAGTGGATATTGGAAAATTACTTACGACATCCTCTGTAACAACAACTGGTAGAGTTTCTCATATGTGCAGCCCTGTCTTGGCACTGCCAACAGCATTGGATGCCCAAACAAAGGTTGACTAGACACAGAGTTCTGGTCTGAGTGCCGCACACTATACCTGGGAAAAAAAAAAAAAATAAGGCTCAATGTCAGTTATCTTCAACAATGTAGTAAATGTTTTCAATAACATAAGACAGAGATTTACTATTATCTGACTTCGTAAGAGCACTCAAGATGTGATTTAACGTTCACATAACCAGATTTTTGTCTTTATTTTGTTTATTTCTTTTTAAATAAATCAGTGATTTATCTACAAGATAAATTGCTGTAGCATGAGCTAAAGTTGATTATCTAAGTGGGTACTCTATTTTTATATTACAACAACATTAATAACACAATATTCATTCCCAGCAAACTACTAAAGCTCCAATAATTGACTGTACATATTGTCCCATCAATTGGATAATAAGCCTGAAAGCAGCAGAGCAAGCATCATAAATTTAACTGGCTCATATGATCATAATTTATCTTCAGTAGAAGGGTGCATGAGTTTATTTATGATGGCCCTTGACTGATATACACTATTTGAAAATATATCATTATCAGAATTTCAGGTCTTTTTCTGTGCCAGACAGTCAAACTATTGTGATAATATACAGTGAGTGCAAGAACACTTACTTCTTTTCTCTGAGATAGATAGGCAGGATCATAACATTTGGATCTTCAATATTAGTGATAGGAATCTCATAGCTGTGGAAATAAGAAAACATTTATCAATCAATGGTAATGTTTCACCAGAAACCATCAAAACTTGTAAAAAAAAACTAGGTAAAGAAATCTTCCTAATAAAAATTGTAAATCTTGATAGACTGAAAGAGCTATTTCCGAGAATAATACACCAAGAATTAAAAGAAAATTATAACGACGTCTACTCTGCATCACAAGAACATGAACCAAGAAATTTATTCTATATCTTTTTAAACTTTTCATGACGCCTCTAGTGTTTCCTGACTGAAGTAGCACAAAAATGTTATGTACATAAACTGGGTACCTCTGTTAAGAGTTTATCAATTGTAATGAACCAACAGCCTTCAACGTATCATAGATTAACACTTCCTTGAAGAAGGTCTAAGAATAAAGCAAGCTGATATATGGGAGTGAATTTACAAAATCAACTTAAACGGAGATCTGTCAAAACCAATAACCTGGGGTTTAGAACATTTTCTGTTCATGTTTTAAACCCGGTTGACTTACATAAATATATCATCTCTGTCTAAGATGTGGTTGACACCCTCTTCCATACTAAATATTTTGTGAAATCTGTGGTTGTAGACATCAGTCACCACCATCTGTGGAACAATAACAAAAATTAAAACATTTCTACCAAGGACATACAAGATATTGACAAAAAAAAAAAAGGGGGGGACTGAAATTTTTATATTCAAGCTGTGTTTCATAAAAAAAAAAAAATAAATAAAAATTTTTAAATCATTCTCCATAGCAAACATAATTAAAAAAATATAATTAATGATAAGGATTTGAAAAAAAGAAAAATATTCCATTCTCTATAGAAATGATAAAGGCTATTTAAGGTTTTATGGTGAACAAAATAAAATTTTAAAAATAAATAAAGGCCTCATATACTTACTCTCTCTGCTGGAACATTCACTTGAACTGACAAAGCTGTACACAAGTCTCGTATGCTGCCCACTTTAGGCACTGTCAGTTTTAGCTGGGAGAGGGAAAGGCAAAAAAAACATGAAGTACACAAAACTGACACTCAAAGACCTTGTAACTTAAATAAAAGAAAATTTAATGCAATAATAAATAGTTCTGTCTTATTTCCCAAGAATATATGAATTTTCATTTCAACACTTTTGATGTTCTCTGGCAGGAGAGGATCATCATTATGGTACATAATAATAAAATGCCCTATACTCTCACTGGGATACTTTACAAAATATGTCTGATGTGTCTGTTTCTACCAAACATTGGTGTCACAAGCAACAGACTTTAGTCAGTCTGAGTACTTTTTCACCATAGAGTTAAAAACTGGCGTCAAATTACTATGAACAAGAGATTTTTCCTGCATTTTTATTAGCCAGTTTAACTCAAGATGGTGTCACAGTATGTATTTTTAACTCACCATGAAGGGGGGACAAAGAAATTCCTAAATTTTGGACCTAAACAGAGTGCTTGCGATTCTGACGATAATTTACATCAGATTTTGATTCCAAAGACGAACCATTAACTTGTTATGTACAGATGTATTTATAAGACTTTTTTTTTTTATATATATTTGGGTCAGCATAATTCATTTCTTTCAAGATATGTTGCCTTCAGTCACAAATTTCACCTGCTGTTCAGGTAAAAAAGGAAGAACTATCTACGTACCTGCATAGGTTTCTCCTCTGGAGGCAAAGGTACCCAGATTACTTCCATTTGTCGTTCTTTCTTGATGGGCAAGGGAAGTGACAGGTAACAGAAAGGGTCAAAGGTGACAGAGATCTTGTCACAATCAGGGCACTGGACAGTGGATTTCAGAAGGCCATGGAAGATGTCAACAATGATTGAATCATTTCTTTTCTTGTAGTTGTCCCAGGCCTCTTTTGCAACAACCTGTAAGTAAAATCAAATAAGCATCACAATTAAACAAGAGAATCAGGAATTCAGAAAAAAAAAAGTATAGGCAGTAGGCCTATAACTCTTCAACCATAGTTATATTACAGATTCTGTCAAAAAAAAATTTTAAAAATCTCATGTCTATGAAAATAAAGTTACATTCAGTTTACCCTTTAATTTCGTCCCTGTATGTCTCTAAACACCTAAGTCCGGAAAACTGGGTCATGACGTTTTTGGCTTTATTAAACTAGGATGGGTTTCCCCCACCTCTATAAAAACAAATCCATGGAACCAATGAAAGTTACACTTTCTGCGGACTTGCATATTTAGGGACTTACCAGGACAAAAAAGATGAAAAACGAATTGTTCTCAACTGTTTCTGTTTCAATTTTTCAGAGGAGGCAGATTCAGCAAAGTCATTGATTTATTCTGCTATTATGATTCTGCTACTTCAAGCCAGCACACCAAATTTTACTGGCCAAGCATGTCCAATATGCTAAGTTTGTTCTACACTGATGATAAAAGGAAATCAAAAGTAACTGACAAATGCATGCACCTTATCTGGTCGTCCCCCTGAGTCCTTCAGTTCAATGTATGGTTTCTTTCTGATGCGATTCAAATCTTCGTGCAGCCCGTCCAGTAGAAATGCCATCAGCTCCTGAGAGTCCTGCTGCTGATACCCTGAGAATTGTGGTGCAAATCGGCCAACTGCAACCTGGACAAAGAGACAGAAATAACTCGAGTTTTAACATCCTGATGTTTTAGGTATTCATATAGGCTTAAAAAATGATAGCTGTATCCACAAATCTATTTTCTTATTAAACCCTTTAAAGAAAAGGCAAAAATCAAATAAAATTAAAATTCAAGCTAACTACTTTTCACAGCCTTGGCAAATTAATGGAATGTGCAAGCTAAAATACCCAGGCAAACTGATTAACAGATGTCTCAGAGCATGATGAAAAACAAGTTGCCTGCTTCCTTCTAATTAGGAAAATGCTATGCCTACTAATTTTAACACATTTTCCTCTGATTAATTTCCCCCACCGTTTTACAGATGCTTTACAAATTTAAATCCAGTCCAATATCCTTTCGGAAATAAAAAATGTAATGAACAATTTATCATGCTATCATCCGTGGATCAATTTTAAATCATCTGATACAATGCCTTAAAACACAGATGGGCAAGTAGGAAAATTTTATCAAATTATATTTTTGACTCTTTAGAAATAAATGATAACAACATGAAAATCAACAGACATATGCACAGTAAAATAGTGTG
The DNA here is from genome assembly GCA_038406235.1 of Peronia verruculata. NCBI lineage: Eukaryota > Metazoa > Mollusca > Gastropoda > Systellommatophora > Onchidiidae > Peronia > Peronia verruculata. The sequence goes on along the minus strand of JBCAUA010000018.1, from coordinate 1,050,487 downwards.
TTACCTTGAAATTTCTAGGCACTGTGTAGTTCCGCTGTCCTGACCATATATCCCTGATAAGCTCGTTGTATGATATAGCAATCTCTCCTCGCATGCCCAGCGGGTTCTCTCTGTTCAGTTCCTTTTCCCACTGGCTGCCCAGCATGTAGGCTGTCAGTCGGGGAACATTGCTCATACACTGAAATCACATCGATGTACAAAAAACAATTAGCATCTGAACAAAGTCTTATGTAGAATAATAAGAATTCATTTAACTCACTGAGAAACAGAAGCTCTAATAAAACATACATCTGTTCCTGCAATATACATCATGCCTTACTTGAAACATTTTAAAGTCTTATTACTGGAATGTTGCATATTCACATAATAGGTGGCTTCTTTTTACATAAAAAGAAAGAAAGAAAGAAAGAAAGAAAGAAAGAAAGAAAGTGAGAAAAAGATGAGATGGAGATAAAAAGACAAAAGAAAAATAGAAAGAGAGAATAAGAGAAAGAAGAAAGAAACATAGAAAGAACACTGACAGAGCCAGGAAATGATATGTGGATGATGCAGTATAGTTCAAATATTTTTTTATGAGAGATCCCCACCATTATTCAGTATATGGCAGATAATTGTAACCACAACTAAATTCCAACTGCATTCATTCATTTTCCCCTCTTGTAATGTACATCGTACCTGTAGTGCAGAGTTCATGAAGCAGGTGTTTCCCAGGTTGGCCAGACCGCATAGGCCAGGCTTGCTGTTGTTGCTGCGGTCATAGCCGTTGCTGTTGTAGTAACTGCCCAGGCTGCTGCTGCTGCTGACGTAGCCACTACTGCTGGCACTTTGAATGCTATTGGAATCGTACATACTACCACTGTAGCCAGTTCCCCTGCTGAGACGCAAACAGATATGCTATGTACTCTCCACAGTGGACATGAGTAAAGCACAAACAGCTTTGATTCGTTTTTTTTTCTTTCTTTTTTTTTTTTTTCGTAAAAAAATACTTTGCACAAGATGCTGCCTGCAAATAGAGAAAGTTTTTCACCAACTCTCTGCCCGATACGAGAGTTATTGAATAAGAAAAAAAAAAAGGAAACTGAATTGAAAAGAACGAAAGAAAATCACCTATCATATTTTTATGTGAAATATTTATCACAGATAAATCTTGCGAAGTTATTACAATCACAAGAAAACATTTTCCTTGCCTCATGAACATTGCATATTTTTTCATGTGTCAAGCGAGACACACAATGAAGATACTGTTCCCTCTTTAATTAGTTTGTCCAACAATTCTTGTGCCTAACAAGCAATAACACTGGACGGAAACAATCCCATAAAACATTATATCTGGGCAAAGAGGCACAGTGGAGACGTTGTTCCTTCTTTACTTAGCTTGGTCAATACCTCTGGTGTCTGACAAGGAGTAACACTAATCAAATATAATCCCATTAAAAATTATCTATGAGCAAAAAGAACTTGAAAACTTAGGATTCTTAGGCATGAAAATATCTGAACATTTCTAGTCCTCCATTATGAAGACACAACAAGGGTAAAGATTGCATAACTACAGTATTTTGAAAATGGTTACAGTTTACTATGCACTGAAATCATAAAGATTGTATTACATAATTATGAGAACAGTGAAACTGGGCAGAAAAAGGAAGAGAGAACATGATGCTTAGTAAAACCTGAAATGCACTGCCAAAGTTATGACAAACGGTTCATAACAGGCAGAATAAGTGACCCCAACAGTAATATGTTATATATGTAAGGCAAATGTAAAACGTGGCTACCCCTAAACCTTTCTTAAATACAAAAAAGGTACTAATACTTAAAAAAAAAAAACAAGCAAAAAATAAACATCCACATGGATGTGATATCAGTAAAAGCCAATTTCAAATAAATTACTCATGAATATCACAGGCATGAAATGAGAATCAGCTGTCTCTTTACCTGTGATAGGAGATGACTTTCTCACCTAATACTACTAATAGTAATTTTTTACAGCGTTATAAATACCTGACCATAGCTCATTCAAAGACGAGTTCCCAAATCCTTTACCGCTATGTTTCAACAGGGAAAAACATACGGACAATAATGGTCTCAGTTTCAGTATAACTGCATTTTACATCTAACTGTAAAAGCCTCAACCAACATGCACTAGAGCACTGAGAATATTTGGGCAAATACAAATATGGTCTCCAAAGAAGAGAATCCCTATGGCAGAAATACAAATCAGTACAGCCTACAATAATCTCTATAAAAAGAGGCAGCACAGAACAATCGTTTACACCACAACCTGCTCATGAAAATGGTTTACTTTAACATCCTCTCTTTTTTTTTTTTTTAATGGGTGAAATAAGCATAGTGAATTGAAAGAGGAAGATGATTACACTGAGAAATGTCAAAAGCTAAATTACTAAAGAAGCTACTGCTTAAGTGAAATTTCTATATTTAGCAAAACAATTTACTAAATCTGATACAGTGAAATTAGTATTTCTTAAAATTTCCATTTGATATTAATGAGAACAATTCAGGACCAAAACTGAAATAAAGTAATTTCCCAGGGGTATTTTTCATAAATTGAATCTTTCACATGAGATGATTAGACTGATTACCATACACGACTAGTGTATTTTAATTTCATACAGAACTGCTTTATATTTCATTACTCTCCTGGCTTATTATGGACATCTTTGTGACAATGTAGCTACTCATTGCAGGTAAATATCATGATACTAGAAATACAAGTAAAACTTCAAGACAGTTCCAGAGATAAGTGACTCAACAGCATTAGAGAACAGCAGGAAGTGTGATGGAACATTACAAAAAAGTCATGATTTATAAATCTGCATGAAAATTAGAGCATTACCACGAAGAAGAAATATCGCAAATATGACATAAAAAATGCCCCTAACCCTCAAGCAATTCCTCTTTACTTTATTCAAGCAAGTTTACAGCAAGCACTGATTATAATTAAAAGCTGCAATGATTGGGTGTAATAATTCTGCTTGATTACAATGAAGCATCAAAAGCAGCCACCTGACTCATCCCAGCCCCAATTACATTCTCTTTCATTTGCCATCAACACATTACCTGAAGGTAAAAACATGGGTGTTGTAGATGTCACGTTTTTCACTGTCAGAGCAAACAAAATGCAAGTCAAGCTTGACATGAATACAAAGGGATACTAACAGAAAACCAGCTGTAACAATTTACTGGTTTCCATATGACCCAATGATCTCAAACTGAAAGTTTTCCTCTATATTATTACGAGCCTTCTTTTAATTTGAACCTCTAATAAAATAAATATTACTCCTTTCGCCAAGAGCTAATTAACAGTGCTGGTAAAAACTGAAAGATCCTAGCATTGAGCGTACCACATCTAAATTATAAACTGAGCTTTACAAGACAAACAGTGTCATAACAACAATACAATACTGATAATATGTTGGTGTATGAACTCGAGATCTCAAGGCAAAAACTGAGATGCTGATATTGAACACTGATCTTAAAATAATTAACGCCTCAAAATGCAATATTTGTGATGTTTCTTTTGCAAAAAAAATATTACTCAGCGGTTAACCCAAGCTGCATATAGCCACTGTAGTTTCCTAAATTAATGTCTGATATATTTGCTTAAATGGCAAACAAGCACAAGGGTGACCTTCCACCCACTGGCAAGAGACGATACAGAATAATTTTTTTTTTTTTTAAAATAAAAAAGCCATTGCAGGTGGGAAAAAACTTATCATCAATGTCAGCAGATATAATCTTCAGTCTAATATATTCACCTTATATGTGCATGATGTTAAAAAAAAAAAAAAAAGGTACAAAAAATATAATTGATATATGGGTTTCAAGCAGGTGGGAAGAATCAAAGATAAAATTTGAATATTAATTCAAAATTGTGTGAAAATATCAAATTCACTTCAAACTGTGTTTACCTCTTGGTCTGCCGTGGCCAGGTGCCATCATCATTCTTGACTTCTATCACAATCACCTAGAACAGGATCAAATCTTATTTTAAGAACAAATTCAAACATATAGTTTACAGCTCCTGTAATTACGAAGCCTGAGCATCATTTGTTTTTTAAAAAGTTCATCCAATTATACTAAACATATATCTACAATGGCAGCTGTTATTGTCTATCTTATCCTCATCCAAGTAACATTTCGTGACACCACGTGAGGATAGCAGGTCTATTTTTTTTTTTTTTAAATTCCTTTTCTGTGTTTAACATTCCTCCTTTTCTGTGTTTAACATTCCTCTCATTCACGGAGCTGTCTAAGATGAGATCACATGAACAGATTTAATTGTCTACTGTATCAAATGAGTCAATAGAGCATTTGCTATTAATAATTATGGGTTCCTTTTTTCAGATGAGATATATCAAACTGTTTTTGCAAAGCACAGATCACAGGCTGTAACAAAAAATTTAAACAGTACAATTTTTTTTTCATTTTTACAGTAAAGTATAGCACATGTAGAAACTGGCTACTTCAACTGTCTTTACATGTACTAGAACTTTTCTAAAGATGTTGTTACCTGTCCTTGGTATAAACCAGCATCTTGCAAGGTGACATCTTTTTTGGCCAGCTGCTCATAGGTATTGCTCATGTATCGGTTCCAAAGTCGAACAGGTTTGTCATCAGGAATGCTGAAAAGTCGCCTCATTTCTTTTTCAATGGTGGCTGGAAGAGCAAAAACAATAAAATTTGCTTTGTCTTTTTCTCCGCAGAGCAAATATATGAACCACAGTCAGATAAAGAATTAATTAAAACATACATTTGTGGTCATGGTGAATTTCGCATTACCCCGTAATGAGAGTTCAAATCTGAATTACTTACTCAAAAGTACATTAAAAGAAATGATTAGAAACTATTGAAAGCATTATCTTGCTGACTTTAAATAACAGATTCAGTCTATTATTAGTGTCAGTCGCCACATCAAAAATGTCAGTATATTACTAAGATACTATAAATTCTACCAGTTATGATCAAATATCAATAAACCAAAATGGAACGGGCACATGATATAAATAGCTACTTTCACTTTAGGTCATTCTAAAAATAGTTTACAATGGCTCATCCTGTCATTTGTTGACAATATATGACACAGACGCCTGCAGTGTCACAACATAAAGTTTACAAATTAAATAACTATCGACACTACTTCAGTGCTTACCTATGGTATCTGCTCGACTAAATGCATGAGTTATCACATTTGTGGTGTCAGAATTTTCACACAGCTTCAGCTCCATAAGGTAGACTTCCACCTTACAGTGTTTAACAAACATACCCTGCTCTATCACCTTTCTTATAACGGGCTCCTGCAAATATAAAACCAAAAACAGTGTGAAATGAAGGAACATTTTGTGATTAATCCACTAATGTTTGAAACATTCATTCATCATACTGACTTTTATCTGAATTTGATATATGGGAAATTCAGAGAGATTTTTAAAAGATTAAAAGAACAAGAGAAAAATCCAAAATTCTGGCCAATAAATAATGATAATAGTCCTTGTCTTATATATGAATGAAAAAAAAAAAAAAAAGTCACAAAAAAGTATTATAAACCTTCAATTTTCTGATTAATGTGTTATGCCAAGAAAAAAAAATAACTTTTGAGGGAGGGCCAATGAAATTGAAAATAAAATTATAGACTTTTATTCTGATCTTTTCAGAATAGCAAGCAATGGCAACAAAAAGCAAACCGGTGATGCCAAACATATCATCTCTAATAGGATCTGACTTAACATTCTGGAGAGAAGTTTCTGATTCATGCTTTAATTAAAATGTTATATGTCAGAGTCCACTTGCAGCAATGAACAGCATGATCCTCACCTGTCCTGGGGCTACTCCATACCAGGAGGCCAACTTTTTGTATGCATCTGCTGGCAGCAGCACATAATCCAAGTCATCAACCAGATGTTCTTTCAGGACACTGGTGTCAGCTGGAATTAAGAAGAATTTCACTGATAAGGCACATTTTCTGTTATATCTAGATATAGTTCTATGCAAATTACATAAATGAAAAAAAAAAATTAAAAAGACCATTTTGGAAACTAAAAAGATCCATTTTGTGAAGTAAAAAATATGCTATCAGTTACTGATCTGAAACCCTTTCAATCCCTACTCTTGACAAACTACCACCAACATATTTTTTCCAACATCACGCTCAATCAATTTGTCCCATCTTTACTTTTCTTGATGATCCACATCTATAGTTCCTATATTCTATCTATATTCAACATATTCTTGACATCAAATTTTGATTTAAATCCAAATTTTTAACCATGATCTATGTTTGAGTTCCAAACAAATATCAAATTACCTACAGGCATCAAGCCATAATTTCATAGTTTACTATTTACTGTCAAGTCAGACAAAAGTGCATATCACAGTGCCCACGAAAGATGTAGATCTTACGTTTGAAAAGAGAGCAGTTGTCAATGGGTCCTGGGTGAACTGCTTGATCTCCCACACTGTAGGAGTCCCACTGATCATAACCAACATATTTTTTCCACTGTTTAAACCATCTAACATCAATCAGATACCTGAAAAATGACGAACAAACCAAAAAACATTTTCTTAAATGTAAAAATAATACTGTTTGGAAACCATGAGAAATGAGCATGGTACCTTTTTAATCCACTGGACTTTTACTTTAATTTGACCTCAGCACAGATGACTTGAAGATGAATTCAGTGATGACAATTGACAAACTTGAATCACTTCTCGACTGACTCCATGAAATACCAAATTTTCAGATGTAAATTTGTAACTCTATTTATTGTGTGCTTCTATAAACTACTAAAAAAAAAAAATGTGAAATAGCAAACCCTGTTATATTATGTCATTCTACATGCAAAAACAGGAAAAAAATTTGTAAAATCTTGCCAGATCTGTTGAATAGAACATGAAAAGAAAATCATTCCAACTACACATCACTAAAGTAAATTTCCCACAGCAAGGCTTTTAAAAAAATAATCATATATAATATTCCTCACTCGACATCACCAAAAGTAGGTAATAGCAAAGGCTATCTCCCAGGCGATCACCAGAGCATGACCAGCCATGTCTATAAAATAGCCATTAAGAGAAAGTACCACATTTACAACACTCCCCACCAAACAATGAATAAACAGAGCCACAGGTATTTTCTTCTGTGGGGCTGAGGCAAAAATTCCTGAATTGAAATTATATATTATATGAGCTCCAGCCAATCTCAGTTAGCATTGTGTATTCTACATAATGACTGGGGCTCTGAGACTGAACTATTTTAGGAATTGAACACCCACAGTAGGGACGTTTCTGATTCTCTCCACTTCCACAACAACAGTTACATATTTTGAAAACATTTCTCTAGATTTGCAAGAATTCCTATTCACCCAATGCCTTTGCTCTAACTTAAGGCCAGTCTGATTTGAAAGTTCTTCCTCAAGGGAATAATCGAATATTCCTTATAATTTTACCACTGACCTCCCAGATTTCGAATACAATACAATTCATTTCAATGCTTAAAAAGTCATTTACCAAGAAAACCTGCAGCTAAGTTTCTTTCCACTAATTTGAATCCTTAAGTGGGATTAGCCTCATTAAAAAGCCAAAATATCAAAACAACTTACAATCTGCTGCAGTTAGCTACTTTATTTCACAATAACTCTGCAAAGTTTCACTAGGACATAAGAAGCAACATATGGTAAGGTTTTATTGTAAAAGTCTCCTTTTCTGTATATTTTCAAAGACTGGAAGTCAGAAATTGACCAAACTTTTCATGGCCAACTTATTATCACAACATAGCTGTTCACAAAACTGTTCATGGTCAAATGCCTACCAGTGAAGTTGACCCAAATCCTATACTGACATGATACTAACAAAGGTTACACATTATTTCTGGATGAGATTATGATTACTAATTCATAAGCAAACAATATTAATTAGTCAGATTTAACATGTCACTGTTGGTACAGCAATGAGGTATCTCGAGGTCAGTTACATGACCGAGGGATTGTCACTCACATGCTTCTTGTATACATTCCTGTGCATGGCAGATAAGTCTTGACAAATGATAAACATTCAGACATACCTACACCATAACAATTCATTTAAGAGCAAGAATCTCTAATCATATGAGCAAACCTCTCAAAATGGCTCACTACAGAGAAGAGAAGAGGGACAGATGTATTTGAATTTGAGTTTTCACTTTAGAAGTTAGCCGAAGTGTAGTATCTAAATCTGGTGTATTTTTTCATCTGTCACATAATGTGACATATCAATTTAAGCACTTTGTCTCTTCCATTTGCTAAGACAGAAAATTTCTAACATTCCTAGAAAAACAATATGGTTATAAATCTAAACAAACTTTTTTTTTTCAATCAGATCAACAACTCTTTCAGATTGTCAGAGTTAGTTAAACTTGATAAGGTCTTGTTTCAAAAAAATCTTCTTATAAAACTGTTCTATCCAAAATCATTCCCTCAATTCTGGAGGAGAAATGGTCAAGTTGTGCCTGTAAATCAAACTATTGTTCCCGATCATCCAAACTTCAAACTTTGAACTCTGAGTCACAAAAATGTCTCAGTAGAACCTCACTAACACAATCATGGCTTAACACAATCTCTCGTGAAACACAACCTCCTTTAAATATACCAATTTATATTCAATGACACCTTAAATTTGCATGTTCAACCCCCATAGCACGTTCGGTTCATTAAGACAGTAACTACTGTCAGTCATCCGCAGTAGCCACATGCTATAAATATAAAAATGTTGAAAAGTCCGCTTTCTCGTTAACCTGTGCATTGAAGCTGGCAGTGGCCTATTAGTACTACACCTACTGTTACCCACCCCTCTCACCCCCTTTTACATACACATATGGTAACTGCTTAGGCCTCCCTTGAGCCCACCTCTCATTCAGCTGTCTTCTGACTGTGGCGCGCAGCACTGGAGACATACACACTACTACACTACAACACACCACCGACCACTATTTCAACTTGAATCACCTGTATTATCCCACCGTGCACTACGATTCACCAAGTTTTACAAAATTTTCAAACTTTAAATTCTTAAATAACACACACACACACACAAAAAGCTCTTAATAAACATATATATATGCTTAAAACATTTACCCTTTTAATAAGTACATAATAAACTATGTTCTGTTTTATTACAAATATATTCCTGAGTCTTTGTTTTTCAATCATGCTGGCTTTGGACAAGAAAATTGACTGATCCCTGAAACGCACTCACCCTGATAACACAACCTTCCAAGTTTAATCCTAAGGTGAGCATATTATCAGGACTCCTCTATGCAAAGTTTTCACTCCAAAATTTGTGTCTTTCATAATCCAGAGTTTTAAGAGAGTGTGTAAGTACTATAAGGATGAAAGTTTTGCCTCAGACTTAATAACAGGGTTCACACTCCTTAGATGCCTTAAAATTCAAGGACTTTTCAAGGACCTTATGACTCTTTGTGAGGACTTCATGAAGCCGAATATTTTCAAACACGCACACAAGTTTACCCGTGTACTGATAATATCTGCTGAACACGTAGGCTTATACTATGAACAATAGATAGTATTGCAGATGTCACGCTGGATTTGTGCTCTTACTGATGCTGAAACTCACTCTGCAGAACACACAAGTACATGTAGTTAATAGGTCAGATGAGAGTCAGTCTGTGTTCAGAGCCAAACCCATTCACCTGAGTGACTAATAGTAAAAAAAAAAAAAAAAGCCTCCTTCAGGCATCTTACAATTTTTCATTGATGAATATAACTGAAGATTCAAGTTGTAAAATTTCATTTAAAAGTATGA
>JBCAUA010000018.1:1010352-1040574 GCA_038406235.1 Peronia verruculata | reverse complement strand
GCAAAAAAACTCTTCCTTTTTTTTTTTTTTTTCGAATTAAAGAAGGGTTAAATTGACGCTTTGTGAAAAAAAAAAAAAACAATTTAGTATCCTAGTTGGAAAGTAGTTAAAAACGACCAAAAACAGCCATTTATCTGCGTTGCCCAGTGCGACTTGTGACTCATTTGCCCTGGGCGCAAGTCATATGGCAATTATTTTGAATTCTTTCTTACGTTACATGGCAGTAGAATACAGAAATATTTTAAGAGAAAATATGAATATGTAGCAGAACCTTTACAGTGAGTGTATTTCATAATCCCCTTCAAACTTTTCAGTTCTTGTCGGATGACATTGAGCTGTTCCAGGGAATAACCTCTGACCTTTTCCCTGGTGTGACCCTGCCAGTGCCTGACTATGCCAGTTTGGAGGAGGCCCTGACAGAGAAAATGGCCCTCAGCAATCTACAACCAGTTACTTGGTTTATTACCAAAATCATTCAGGTATGCCTTTTATACTTGATAGAAATCAACAACTTCTTTCAGAAAAAAATTGTAGATATCATATGCATCACAGCAGGTAGATATGTAGTTTTCAATAGAACTACCATTTTGACCACAATTGGATACTTCTCTACTCAGTTTATGTAATTTTATTAGTTATTCTTTTTATTATGTAGTTACTAATCTTAGAAGGAAAAGAGAGAAGGGGAGCAAGTTTGTGACTCTAAAGCCTACAATAAATTTTTCCAGGGACATATTTTCCATCGTCTCCTTTGTTTTGTTTCATCTATTCTACCTTATCTGTTCTATAGATTTTATAATTCTTATTTTCTTCATCATCAACTTCAATCTGTTTGTGTCACCAATGTTTATCTGATATTTAATTTACAGATCTATGAGATGATCCTTGTCCGCCATGGTCTCATGATTGTTGGAGATCCACTGGGAGGAAAAACTTCGGCTTTCAAAACATTAGCAGGAGCTTTGGGATCTCTCCATGAAAAACAACTGATGGAAGAAAACTCAGTAAGTTTTATTTATATAAGAGTGATGAAACAAAAAATTTATCCATCGTCAAGAGCAGATCCCTTTCACAGTCAATGGAATGTAATACTGAGCAACAAATATTCACATACATAATTATGTTTTAAATGTTAGGCATGTTATCAGAACAAGGCAACCTCATGGAACACAGCCAGTGATAGAGTTTAATAAGCATATGTAGGCTACTGGCTAAGTTCTTTAGTATGACAACATCAATTTTGTTCTGAATATTTTTTATTGATTGCACAATGGGTGGAAAGAAGTCAGCTCAATTTGAATGAAGTTTTGATGAACAGGGCTGTGTGTAAGAGTATCTATATATAAGGCTGCACTAACTACTTATCACATTGTTTTGCATTATTTCCTTATGCTCACATCTCTGTTCTCCGAAAGGGAATCTTTGCCTTTGTTAATTGACATGCTATACAATTTAAGATATTATTCATGTTCTTCAGGTCGTTTACAGTATCATCAATCCCAAAGCCATAACTATGGGTCAGCTGTATGGAAGATTTGATCCTGTCTCTCATGAATGGACAGATGGTAAAGTCCCAGTTTGACGAAGAACTTAAATACTGAAAAATAATTCTGAGAGTGAATATGGTGGCATAAGGTTCAACTTGTAACATCAACCTCTGTCTTTAGATCTGTACATGTCTGAATTATTTTCTTTATTCAATTACCATTGAGAACAGAGTGCTGCTTTATGATCATATGTATTTCATGTAATACTGTGTGAATAACAGTAGTTTATTTAGTTGCTTTTTGTTTACGTTGATTTGGGTTGAAGTAAATCACCCCTTTTTTACTTTGTACTTTGTACTTGAAAAACCAAGAGTCAATAAATAAAATGCAACACGTTAATGGCAATGTTATGTTTCAGGTGTCTTGGCCAATACTTTCCGTGAGCATGCTTCTAACACATCCCCCCGTCGCAAATGGATTGTATTTGATGGACCAGTAGATGCTGTGTGGATTGAAAACATGAACACAGTTTTAGATGACAACAAAAAGGTAAACTGGACATTTTTCGTTTCTTTGTAGTAGGCAAAAATATGTGGAACTGATGCCTTGAATGTTTAAGTGGTTGTAGTGAATATGTCATATTAACTCATACTGATAATTTCTTCTTTACATCTGAACTACATCATTTCTGCAATATTCATCTCATGCTGAATGTTTTTGTTTGGAACAATGATGATGAAAAGAAATAACGTTTGTTTGATTTCATTCTTATTTGCCTCCTTACTTAGGACATAACATGATACTTTAGAAGCATGTTTTGTATGGAATGGTTTTGGGAATATGGTACATCTGTCTTCCCATTATTTCATAGGATGACCCAGTTTCTCTCTATTTCTGCTCATATCTTTAGCTGTGTTATAATGGGATATCAATCTATTGTGTTTTTGTCCATTTATATATCATTTGTCTCTGCATTGTCAGATTCTGAGCAAAGAACTGATTTGATTACACACTTAGTTTCAAATGCCATGTCCAACTGATTTCTTGTGGTCTTGTTCACCAAGAAAAACGTGTTATTATTTTTAATCATTTCTATTCACGAAATTCATCACGGATAAGACAGAAAATTTTTATATGGATGTCATTATCTAACGATACTATGTGCAGACTTGAGAATGTTGGATAGCAGTAACTTAAGCTGATCCTTTTTCATTCACAGCTATGTTTGATGAGTGGAGAGATCATTCAAATGAATAACAAACAAAATATGATCTTTGAGCCTCAAGATCTGGAACAAGCTTCCCCTGCCACAGTCAGCAGGTTTGTATGGCTATTTAGGATTGTCCTTTGACTCCAGTCATAACATTGAATGACTATTAGTTTTAACTTCATGAGTAATATGAAAGTATTAAATTGAAAATGCTGCTTTCTTGGGTAGTATCTCTAAATATTAAGTTTTTAAAGTAACCTCTTCTTATACTGAATTCATATTTTACTTCTTTCTCTTGAAGTTTATCTACTCATTTACATACTTATTTATATAGTTTACAGAGTGTATCTTTGAAAATGACTTTTTGTTATACAATGAACTTCTAGAGGTAAACTATAAGTTAAGCATACAAGACACTCAGTTTCTTCTCGGTCACAAGTTCCTAAAGGAATAGGTATATATACATATGTTTCAGTATATATAAAATTATAATAGTTTAATTATTGTGATGTTCTTCAGATTTTCCACACATTCTAGCACTTTGATTAAAAATACGTTCATTCCCATGTAACTTTACTGAACAGATGTGGTATGATCTACATGGATCCTCTACAGCTGGGCTGGGAACCCTTGGTAACATCTTGGATGGCCACAGAATTACCAGACTCACTCAAACAGGAACAGCGAGATATGATCCGGGTATGTTTATCCTTCCTGTTGTTTTTTTCCACAGAACTGACATCTCCTGCTTTTCCTGTAACTCACCGTAAGTACACTGTCTTCCAATGATAGTGCTAGTGGTCAGAATAATTAAAAAGTAGACTACCCATTATATGTCATCTGTGCTATGGGAATCCACATCTTCACTTTAATATTTTCTGTGCTTCTGACCTTTTACGAAACTCATATTCATGTAATGTTTTTTAGTTATTAATTATTGTGTGATGAATCCCATTTGCACACTTAGGCACCTGAATTTAGTGAATCTAAATTCAAAAACAGATCAAGTATTTAAACAGTCACTTTGAACAAAAATGTGATTTAATTTTATTGCTGTTTGTGATTGTTATCCAAGGACTTATAATGACCCAACTGTTTTGCCTTGTGTGTTCCCCAGATGTTATTTGAGTGGATTCTGCCTCCTTGCCTCAGCTTTGTCAGCAAATCCTGCAAGCATATCCTTCAGCTGCACCCAATGCATTACACAGCTAGTATGCTGAAACTCTACTCCTGCTTCATGGAGGATGTCAAGTTGGTTACCATTCATTATTTTTAACTTTATTCTGTGTCTTGACTTTTACCATCATTTCTTGTTGTGTGTATTGCACTTGTAGAAACTGTTCTAGTTTCATGAAAAATGTTGAGTTTGTCATTATCAAATTGTTTATCCATTACACTTATTCTTGTTTTTCAATCTGAGTGATATAACTATATGTACAAGAAGGACCTTGTCTAAAAAATATGCTATGTTTGTTATGATCTGATTGTTTTTGTTGCTCATTATTCCATGAAATCATGATGGTTTTCATTAATTACATCCATGAGAATAGTGGACAGTTACAAAAAAAGAAAAAAAAAATCATTAAAATCTCAATAAAGCTTCAAGTTCATTATCAGAATAGATTTTTGACAGAATATATCTGACTGCATGACAACAGTTTTAATTGCTGCAAATCAGAAATTTGAAAAATATCCTTTTTTGTACATATTATACTTTCATTTAAGTTATCACAATCCATTGAATACTTTAATGAATATTGTTTTATATTGGTAATTAACTAGAGATGAAATTCACTGCTCCGAAAGCAAACAAATTCCTTGGGGAGGATTATCATTACCATAATGCTGCACTGTTTTTCAGGAAACTTGGAAAAGATGATGATGATGATGATTTTCTGGAGGAGGAAGGAGGAGAAGAAGCAGAGCCAGAGGAGGAGTCTGGAGAACCTCCCAGTCTGGGCATGAGTGAGAAGAAACTGGACGAAGAACGCACCAACATGATTGTGGCCTACTTCTTCTTCTCTATGGTGTGGTCAGTTGGAGCCACACTGGACGCCAACTCTCGCATTAAGTTTGATGAGTTCTTCAGAACACTGTGTGACATGGAGGGAACAAAGGATAAATACCCAAAGTGAGGAACATTCTGCCAGACAGGGACTATAGCTAGAAGTATTCAACTTTAAGATGTTCATGAATACTTTAAGCTATCACTTGAAATAGTCAGTATTCCGTCTTCCATGCTTAATTGTTAACTCTCCTTTAACTATAAAATTTTTATAAATTGTTAGCCATCTGACCTGAAAATGATGTATGTGACATATCAAATTAAAATGAATAACTTGCGTAATCTGAAACTTCTGGCTACATTACTTCTTCTAAATATGGTTGGACAAATCTGGTGTTACAAATAAAAGTTAAAGCATTTCCCTGTATGTGACCTCTGATCTAGAGAAGTCAAAGTTTCGTAGGCATTTGTTTTTTTTTTTTTGTGTGTAAAATTTGATCTTTGTTACATCTGTCTTTTTGTTATCAGAAAGTAGAGACGCCACAATCAAGATTCTAAGTTTGGCAGGGAAAACAGGAAAGCATTGTTGATAGATGCAGAGTTTATGAAGATTTATATGCTGTCCCTATTTCACTGGAATTCATTATAACTGCCCCCTCCAAGGCACATGTACTCTAGTATATTGTTGATTCCAGTAAGAATAGTTTACATAATCCATTTGCATTTAATGTGCCCTCAGTCTCTGTTGTAACACTCTGAAACATGTCTGAGAATTGCTACATCCTCAGCTTTCACTTTCCCTCGGGTCCACAATGGCAATTGTGAGAGTAATAAATTGTCTCTTGATGAAAGTTTTCAGCTGATATAGGATATTTTAAATAATTCAAAATGTTGAAAATTGTGACATGAATGGCATGAGTATGGTATAAATGATGATGTTCACATTAATAATGAAAAATAAGGCCATTCTGTTTTCTTTTCAATCTGGAATTATCCTGGATTAGGTAATAACAGTTTTCACTCTCCGTTTTATTTGTCATGTTAGCTTAAAATCGGTGATGAGACATGGAAAGAAATTTCTCACTGCACCAAACTTCAAAATAGATTGCTTGCACCTAAACATTTTGAATGGTCTCTGTTGTACGCCTCTTTAAAAATAAAACAATTAAAAGACACATTGCTAACTCTGGATAATCATGTACAGATTTGGTTGCATTTATAAGTCTATACTGGACTTCCATTTTTTTTGGTGTAGACCTAAAGACCTCAAGTTTCCAAGAGCACTACTGATTCCAAAGAAAGGTACAATCTATGACCATGTCTTCATCCGTAAACAGTACGGTTCCTGGAATCCATGGGCCAATTTAGTTCAACCTGTCGACATCAGTGAAAAAGCTCAGGTAGGCAAACTAGATTTAGATCAATATTTTGTTTAAAGATTTAAAAATAACCATTATATATATTATATATTATATATACTATATTATAACCATTGAAATTTATCTTTTATCCTTGTTAATTGAAATGTCAACATTTCTATACATTACTTAAAATGTTAAAATGGTTGGAAGTTATGCATTGCATATCAGTTTGGAGGTTGCTTTTAAAAGAAGCATATCTGTAAATGTCAGTGCTTTTTAACTAAAGATACGTTAGTTGTTATTTGTGTGATTTTGTCACAAGTGATGCAATGCACTAAATTAATATGTCAGATAATTTTATTTGAGATTACCTAGTACCGAACATTGGTTGGTGAAAATTCTTTGTGTCAGTTAATCGTGGCATTTCACAGTCTAATCTGTCATTTTGGAGTTGATTAAATCCTAACAAAAATCAGGCAGCTTATTAGGCAATTGTAGGGTTGTCATTGTAGGGTTGTCATTGTATTCATAATTTGGCAAGATTCTGGGTTACGATTCACTGGAAAACCTGAACATAATTTACATGATAAGAGAAAGTGTTTATTATGTTTTGATTTGTTAAATATTTTATTTTGTTCTTTTTACTTACTTTCCGTTGTGTTTTCTGAATCATTTATTTGTTTCCTCATGTTCATTTAATCTCAACATGCACTCTAATTCTGATGTTCTGTTTGACAATATGACACTAACTTGTCACTCTTTGTTCTCTGCTGGACAGGCAATCCAGGTAAAGCAAATAGCACTAACCTGCATGCTGTATGGTAGCCCATATATTGCATACTATATGTTTAGCACCATCTCACATGTTACAAGTGCATTTTATTTGTTTCATAAATCATGTATAAGATCCACAAATTCATTAGACTGCTTAAGTCATTTTCATATACTTTGACTGACAGTTTGTTTATGTGATGTAGATGTGATATGCTTTTGAAATCCCCAGCCTTTTGTGTTAATTTGTATTTTGTTATAGTATTCCATCACCATGGTCTTTCCCTGAAGTTAATCACATTACTCCATTGTCTTATAATGTGCAATCATGTCATATCACCATAGCTGCACCACAAATTTGTTATGATTTCTTTTTGGCAAATATTATTTGTACTATTTTAAGTCTAGTGAAGTAATAGGTTAATGGCTATTTACATTTCTTTAGAGTTTGAAGAGAAATACATTAGGCCTAGTTTGATCAATGGATTTCTAATAAAAATACTTAATGCTTGAATAATAATAACACTGAAAAAACAAAGTCCATATCTGTAATTTTCATACAAAAATTCAATCAAGCATTTGTTAAAAAAGTCACCAGCTGGCAAAATTCTAGTGTAAGAAAACTAACATAGCATTGCTTGAAAAGTGAGTGCAAAAAATTTCTGAAGATTAATACAATGTTAGAACAATTATTTGACTTAACCACAGTGAGTATCATCTGGATCGTTACTTATGCTGAGTCTATCTTTCATGATTTTTGGCACAGGAATTTAAATGCTTTTAAAATCACCATAATGGAATGAATAACACAGAACTAGACAAAAGTGAACTGTATTTATATCATATTTACCTCAGCCCTCTACTGTAAGATACTCCATTGACATAAAGTATTGATTCTGTCCTTTGTTATATTTTGCACTTCATCCACTTGAATCACATGTCTATTTCACCAGCAGTACCTTATCTTTAATTGTTTTATGCATAGAACTGATGTTCTGCAATCTTCCACGGAAAATGACCTGCCTTTTGTGTTGTTTTGTTTTGCTAAGTGAAAGGTTATGATATGAGAGTTTATCAAATGCTGAAAATTGAAAATGATATGAGAGTTTATTTGAATGAATCTTCCTAAAATACAACCCAATAAGTATCTGATCCATAGTATGAACCTCAATCTTTACGAGCCAAAATCTTTTCAGTGTAGATATATATAATCTAGTATAATAATTACACAGTTCGTTCTTACAGCATCAAATATCATATTATATAATTATGAGCAATCTGCCTTACCATATATGTGCACATTTTGCATTAATGACTAGTCTCAAAGAAAGACAGTGAACAGTTTAGAGACCATGGAGAGAAATCTGATTCTTTTTTTAAGCCTACTACACACAAATTTAGTTAAATTTTATGTAAGATAAACTAGGTTCTTTTTGTTGGTGTTGAAATAAATATATGCTGTGTAATTCCTGAATTGATGTTATCAAATATATGCTTCTGTTGTCATTATCTTAAGAACAAACCACAGAGTGCATTTTCCACCGGAAGTATGGTAAGATTTGGTATCAAAGGTTATATTATAGTTTAGAAGATAGCTTAGTCAAAATTCTAGAGTTATAGTCTTCTTCCCAGATATTTTTTATGGCCTCTTGAAATAGTAATTAGACTAGCTTAGCAAAAATGAACAAAAATTTTCCTTCAGGTTGCTTTTTTTAAATTTTTGTCTTTTTAAACAATTTTGCTTAGCTTTTTATCCCCTTAACAACAATATTGTACTTGTTACTGCCAAAGGATGATCCTCTTTTGGAGAGCCTTCAGTCATGGCTCAAGGCTGGACTGAATGACATAGATATCAAATGTGCTGCTCTAATCTAAACAGTAAAGATAAGTGCAAGTTACTGAAAGAAAATTAAAAAACGTTATTCACAAGCTTCTGGTCCCATCCCCCTCCTCCCTCAAATATACTATTTTTGTGAAAACAAAAACTGGAAAATTCTGTGTTAGTTCTTATTTTGTTTTTCTTTCATTTATTCTGTTTTGTCTTTCTATATCCTGCCATGATGCTTCCATGATATTAAAGTTGCTACTCTCAGCAGAAAGTTATTATAAAATGCTCTTACAATCAGATAATTGATATGATGTTAGATAGAAAAAATATCATAGTGAGTTGTGTTGTTGAATTACTTGATATATCTACAATACCACAATCATTAAAGCCCTCATTCATTCTAGTGTGAACTTTTCCTTCATCTGTATTATCATCTACAATTCATATTTTTCATTATTATTGATTTGATATGATTATCATTGCATTGCATCTTAGCAGTCGATCCCGTATGAATATGATTGCATTATCACACTTACACCCCAATTAAACTACATATACTTGCATGTGTTAAATATATAATAGAAAGTAGACTTGCTCCCTCTAGTTACGATTCAACCTCATTCTAATACAGGTATATTGTTCTGTGGGTTATAATTCGGGATATATGCAGAGCCCAGAATTCAGAATTTTAGTTGTCCTCATTCAAATTATCCTGTATGATGGATCTAGTGATGGACTGACATTTTGTTAAGATATTTGTACATGTAATGACCGACTTAATGCTCAGAAATTTGCGTGCTTATGTACTACTGCTAGCTTCTTCCATGCAATGTTTAAACCAGTTTATGGAGTGCAAACATTTATCACAAAACTTAATTACTTATATTTCTTCCTGTAGTCTGTGGTGAGGAGTAAGTTTTAACTAAATAACTGGACGTAAGATTTTGAGTGCATGATTCATCACCCCGTATTCAGACTTACAATCAGTTATGTTTTAGAGGATGAAAAGGATACAACACAATGTTATTTTAAATATTTTGAGTAATTGATCTCCTGTTTCTTGCAGAAAAAGTACTTGAAGATCGAGGTGAAATACGCACTCGACTTTACTATTTTGTTTTTTTTAGAACATGTATATTGCTTGGATAATTTTGATATCTGCATGCAAAGGTGCAGGGAATTCTGTCACTGTCAAATTTGGTTCTTGTCTGTTTTAATTGGAAGTCAAATTTGGTTTTTACAACAGAGCTTAATGATTTACTTTGCACGCTTTACCATGGCTTTTTGATTTTTTTTCTCTGCCTGATACACAGCTAGTGGGATAAAGATATAGATATGAATATTAGTCTTACAGCAATCCAGTTCCTTTTCAAGCTCTCCTCCCCACTCCTTCCCCCCCCCCCCCGAAATCCAAGAGCTTCCTTCCCCTTTCTTCCAACTTCGTGCCATAAGCATTTTCATCAGAATCAAAAGATGAGTCGTTCTACCCTCCAGTCTCCTTCTCCACATAAAGCACTTATGCTTAAATCACCTGTATAGGTGATTTATTAGCCAATCCCAATCCCAAGTATTGGTTTTAGGATTTGACACAATCTGCACCAGGTTTTATGATTTAGAACCTTCAGTGGAAGAGGCACTCAGGAAAATCCTGTTGAAAACAAAAAAAAAAAATTTTTTTCAGAGACCTGTATCTTCTCCCTAAAATTAGACCCATTTCTAAACATTGATATCTGTGACAAATCGACAAACCACATGCAATACAAGTTGGTTCTAGTGATTGTTTGCAGGTCAGCCATGCATTAGATGATGTTACTGGGCAATGAAATCCTTCTAATCTGTTCGTTGTGTTGGAAAGATGCCAATTTCAAACAGTCATATCACTATGATGGGTAGGGGCATGATGTTGTGGAAAGGCAAACAAATTTATTTAAAATCAGGAAAAAACAAACAAAAAATCAACACTCTTCCACGATATACTCTATTGTCCATGTTGCATGATGGTCAAAGAAAATTGAAAAAGTGAAAAATAAATGTTGGGAAGATTTTCTTGCCAAAAGGCACATAATTTATGACTGCTCGATCAGCCTTCTGAAGCAAATATATAGGGATCAGGTGAACTGAATATCTAGCCTTTTCCTTTTTGTATCTGCTTGATCCTTTGGGAAAATCATTGTTTTTTTTTTTCTTCTGCAGACCAACGCTTTGCATATAAAATGTAATTGTATGTTCATGCTTTGCTGGTTCTGTCACTTGGAGAGGGACTAATGCATCTCGAGCATTATTATTATCATTATTTTGTATGTACTTTGTGCATGCCATATTCTGTTTATGATTTTAACAACTAAAATTTATACTGTCATCTAACCATAAAATTAAATCATGACATTGACTAATACTGTAATGATCCATATCGCATGTTAGCTATTAAATAATGTATTACTTTTGGGTACACATATTGATCTAATATATTTAATGTGGAATTATTAAGCTTTGAATCATGTATTACATTTGTTACAGAATAATTGTTCTCGGGCTTTATATTTTGTTACTTTTGATTTCTATGGAATCAGTCGTAGTTTATGTAGAGAAAAAAAAATTTGCTGAAAATGTTGCACTTGCAATAACATAGTTGTTACGGGATTAATTTTATTGTCTGCCTCTTCTATATGCAGTGATTCAAACATTTTATTTTGATGAAAGTATAAAGGAAGAGACAATGTTTCCAATGAGTTTGATCAATTTTGCTTTGTTTTGTGATAAAAACTGTAGATTGTCTGAAGAACTACCTCTGTCAATGATAGGCTGAGCCGTGATATCTATTTTATGCTGTTTGGTCTTTACTTTGGGTATAATACCCAAAATGCGCTATGATTTTCCTGTTTGTCATCACTGGTCTGCGTTTTAGTTTTTATATTGTCTTGATGGAACAAAACACTGTAGGTTATATAACTATTATTTGCACATACATAAGGGGCCATTTAGGTAAATTATCTTGGTATGCAGTCAGTCCTAAGTATTGAACACTATATGTTGTTTTGTATAAGCATATGTGCAAGTGCTGTACATAACATTTGCTCTAATGTTTCTGTAACAGAGAGACAAAGAGCTGAGGATTATGGTAAGGCTGGAGGTCCTGGGACCCCGACAGCACTGGGGGATACTGTATTTCTTTGTACTGTTCCCCTTTTTCTTATCCCTCTAGCATGATATTCTTCATTAGATGTATATTACCATTGTCACTATGCATGTATCATCATTTATGTTCAACCATACTTGAAAGTTACCACAAAATACAGGAATCTGTTATATGCTTTGCTCTAGTTACACTTGAAGGTATTATATATATGGTTCAATTATATAATACAAGTCCCCATTGAAGTTGATAATAATATAGACAATGACACTATAGTATCAATCCCCATTATACATATATGCACTTGAAGGTAATATAGATGCAGTTCGTTGCATGCATATTACCATGCTTCATTATGGTATCAGTCTTTCCAGAAATAGCTTATTTTGATTCATCAGTACTGAAAACATTCACTAATTCAGTTGCAATAGCTGTTGCACCTGGTAGCAGATGAAGTAAATGTTAGGTTCCAAAGTTAACACATTAAAATTGTCTGTCACGCTTTCATTCATTCGTTCACTCATTTATCCACCCTTGTATTCAATCATTTGTCAAAAATCATTCATACTCAAGCGTATGATTGCAAAAGAACTACCGATCGTGTAATTTTACGGAATTGAAGTCTTTATTTCTGTGGATATATCATTACGTTGGTGATGGCTGTATTATTTCACTTTATCTTTTGTGACTCATGGTTTCAAATAGATCTGTTTGTTGAATGGTTTTGGTTACACAGTTGACAGTGGGATAAAGATGAAGGGATATGCTTTTGTGTATATTTTGCATAAACACTTTTCTGCTTCCCTCCACAGTAGCGTTTCTCTGTTTTTGGTTTTACATATCCTTATATAGCTTGTCCTAAGTTTCACTTTTAGTTTTTTTGTTTTTTTTTTGACACTCCACTACCATACACAAATTTGAACCTTTGAGGAATAGTAGCTTATAATCTGAGACAATAAAATGCAAAGAAACGTTGTATTTTGGTCAACAAATTCTTTGATGATTGTGAACTATACTATCCATCTTCTGCTAATGGTTGAAAACAGGACAAGTTCCCTATATGAAATTGTTTGCCACAACTCTCTGAGCAACTTTCTTGTCGTCAAATTGGATACTCTGAGGAATGTTTGATTTCTTATTCTTTATCTACCCCCCCCCCCTTCATTTCTCCTTCATAAATGTGTTGCTTCACAGTGAAAATAATTTACAGCCATTCCCTACATTCTTATAAACTGAGATCTTACTATATATATAACTAGCAATAATTGTGTTACTCAAAATAAAGGAGACTCCTTCTTGAAAACAATTTTCTTTTTTTTTTTGGAAACAAAATATGTCTGATGGATGCATTTATTTACCTCTTATTCCTGCTTGTATTTCAATACCCATGTTATTTTAGTTATCTACTCCATAAATATTCAAATTTTAGCCAGCATGTTACCCTTACGTCTTCAAACTTTGTCTCACTCTTTCTTCTCTTTTTGTAGCTCTGTGAACTCTCTTCATCATCATTTTCTTTCATGAAATC
Organism: Peronia verruculata; assembly: GCA_038406235.1. Taxonomy (NCBI): domain Eukaryota; kingdom Metazoa; phylum Mollusca; class Gastropoda; order Systellommatophora; family Onchidiidae; genus Peronia; species Peronia verruculata. The sequence continues at coordinate 1,027,251 of JBCAUA010000018.1, read as the reverse complement.
TTCTTTGTACTGGAATTGTTAAGAGAATTATGGGAGACCAGAGCATGATGCAACTACCGTTGGGGTTGGAAATGTTTATTTACAAATAAAACTTGCCAGAAACGCAATTATTTTAAATGTGCACAGTATCAGTGACAACTGCAAGCCAGTAGACTGGATTTAAGATGCCTGAACTTTGAACGTCATAAATTATTAATGTCAGTTAAACATAAATATGTTTCCTCACCAGTGGGTGTGGAATGAACCCATAATCTCCTTATTCTTCTTATCTTCCTGCTTTTCATTTCTTTCTCAGTCTGTGAGAGAAGCCCTTGATGTTAGCTAGAAAACTCCATTTAGCATTTCTAAGACCCTCTTTATTGGAACTGAAAACCATCTCTCCTGTTTTTCTTTCTTCTACCCTCTACATATAGATAGATAGAGAGACCATTTAAGAATGTGTTTAACCTTTTTCACTGTGGTAGAAATGAAATTTTATTAAATGAAAATGAAGATAAAGCTTCATTTCAAACAGTTTTGAACAATTTAATGATGATGTTTGTGTGGATGCAAACAGTTACTCTTAAAATTTAATCTCTAAATTTTTCGATAAAACTGTTACTTACTGACAGTTTGTTTTGCATCTTATAGATCAACCCACCAACAATGACTGCCTCAAGGAAAATATGACAGAACTTCTTCATTTTATAAACAAATTTAAAATAAGTAGGACACACAATTCACCGCCATAACTATGTATTAAAGCTTGAGATTACTTCAAACTCCCCCAAAAATCTGATAGAATTATGGAATATGTACTAAGACAGATTTATCATTACCACTTTACCTCATATCTTGTTTTTATAGCTGTGTTACTATTCCCTTCAATTTACTATGTATTTTGAGCAGTACATGAAACTCTCAGAGAATTTCATCAAAAAAGTTGTTTTCATAGCAGAAATGATATTCAGTTTTTGTGTGCATCTCATTGCAAACCAGTGCAAGTAAATCATTTAAATATTCTTCCATTTTTCAGTGCACTACATCTGGCGAATGCCAAGTTTTCCATGAAATGTGAAGTAAACTCATAATCTTCAATTTTTCAGTTAATATAACAGTGTGAAACATATTTTCCTTCTGGAAAAAAAAATTACCTGGAGATATGCTTTCCAGTATTAATACATTATATACTTTGTTGTCGTAAATGATGTTTATTGGTTATAAAATAATCTGCCATAGACACGGTTCATAATGGATAAACCCATTTACATGATGTTTGTTTAATACTTCTTTTTTCTTAAAAATGGCAATAACCTCATTCCATGAAACAGGTATGTATCCTTTCCTCATAATATTTCTAAAAAACAATTTAATCTTTACTTTAATTTGTTTGAATGTCATCACAGAAATCAAGTAATAACAGCACCATGTATAATTCTAATATGTGTGCCCCTAATAACTCAGTGTGTTTTGATCCATTATTTAACCAATAAGATTGTATAATTATGTTTTCATTTGGTGTCTTCACCCAGATCATTGCACATATGTATATGTCAAGTGATTGTTTTTTTTTTTTTTTTAATTCGTTTTTCCAGGAAATAGTGACAAATTAATTTAATTCAGAAGTAGTGCCTTTTTTTTTTGTTTATGCTCTTCCTTTCACTTACTTTCCCCAAATAGATCAATGCCCTGATAATCAACACTGTGGAAACAGAACGACAGCGATACTTCCTGCAACGTTTCTTACAAAAAGATTCTCCACTGCTGTTTGTGGGTCCCACTGGAACTGGCAAGAGTGCCATCACTAACAGTTATCTTTTGGAGGTAGATGAATGATGGAGCAAAGTTTCAAGTACTTATCAGTCTGAAAAGGAAGGGTCTGATAAGTACTCAGCTAGTTAATTTTTATCGAGGAACTTGATAGTAATTCATGAAGTGCCACCCAGACATTATCTTTGGCAGCGTAGCAAATCTTTTTGAAACTTGTTTATCATCTGCCAATTTCAACCCCCCAAAAAATGTAAATTCATGTCATATTATTTTTTTGTTCATGTCTTCTTGTATCAGTAATAAATAATGTTTGTTTCTACATTCCATCCATATTAACTTTTATAACAAGGAGATGTCTTAAATATATATGTTCTAAGCTGTCTGTGAAACATGGTGGAAATAATATAAAATCTTGGTGATATGAACAAATTGATCAGTATGTATACTTTGTTTAGAGTTTTGCAGGTACAAATATTATATGCTTTGAGTAATTGAACTCAAATGCAAAATAATGATCTCTACCAGTATGCACTACGCACATGAATAGATGTATTCTTTTTTTTATAGTAACTGATGTGAGTTTGAACAAAGATGCATACAAATCTTTTAGTTGCCTTTGAATAATGTACTGCCCGATATTTCAAAATATTGATCAGTTACATGCCAATTTTCTTGTCCAATTTAGAAATAAAGACACTGTTCACAGAGAACGGGAAATAACTTTGTATTCATGCTGTAAGAATTATTGCTGTATATAGTTCAAATGGGACATTCATTATGGGTCTGCAGTACAAATTATTGGTATTACTCTGCTTGCATTTCCTCATCGACAGCTTCCCAAAGACAAGTACATCATCAACAACATTAACTTTTCTGCCCAGACATCTGCAAACCAAACCCAGGACATCATCTTCTCAAAACTGGAAAGGTAGTTGACATCAGTTTTCAATCTATATTAACCACTCAACATCCAGTTCTTCACCATTGTCATGATACAAAATTGTGTTCAATATTTCAGACTGCTGTCTCAAGCTTCAGTCATGCAATTCCGTGATATGCCATGGCATTTTGGCTGTGCATGAATGGCTTTAGGAATGTGATTTTAATCAATCTGTATTTGTAAACATGATGAGTAAGAAGAAAACAGGGGCAGTCAATGCTATGCTTATTGTAAGTTAAATGTAAGTTAAAGTACATTTATTTTTGGACTCCTCATCGATTGATTACTTGATATTGGAATACTGTTAGCTGAAACCAAAACTTTTTTTTTCATATACATTTGATTTAATAATATGTGACCTAAATGTGGACTTAAAATGTTCTGACTGCCTGGTTACTTCTGACTTACTCTGTATTTTATATTTATTATTCATCAAGTCCTGAAGTATTCTATCAGCTGCTGTCAATTGACCATTGTCATGAGTTTCAGAAATATCACTTGTGCTGGTGAGCGAATCTCATCCTTTCAACATAAATGTTGGATTATCCTATTTTTAGTTTTATTAGCACTATTGAATCTCAATCCATGTTGGATTATCCTATTTTTAGTTTTATTAGCACTATTGAATCTCAATCAAAACAGATGAAGAGGCAGTTTGATAATCATACTAAGTCTGTCAATCTCTGTAGATTATCAGTCAATGTCCGAATGGCAGTGTAATAATTTTATTTTATCCATTTTGCTGTACTTTCAACCTGTTTGTTTTTAAAGATATCTTAAAGGAAATAAGAAGTATATTTCTTAAAAAAACAAATAAATGTTTAAAACACATTTTTGTTTGTTGTGGTAAGCAAACTGTTATGTATACGTTTCTAGGAGGAAGAAAGGTGTCTTTGGTCCAGCAATGGGCAAGAAACTGTGTGTGTTTGTTGATGATTTAAACATGCCTGCCAAGGAGAAATACGGTGCCCAACCTCCCATTGAAATCCTGAGGCAGTGGATAGACCATGGATACTGGTTTGACAGGTTAGCCTCTATTTCAGAACAGTGCATCAGTAGAAATAACAAAATACAAGTCTACAGTAATGTAACAACAATAAATCTTACAAAATAAATTATCCTCTATTCTCCGCTGCTTTTTCATTTTTTTTCTTTGTTTAGGATGGGGGTGGGGGGGGTTAGGGATTACATGATAAAAAATTGTATCTTTTGACTGGAAGAGATGGAAAAGTTATCTGATAATTACACAAAGAAGAGAATGAGCAATCTGAGATGCAATTTATCATGTTAAAAAATACACTGTATTTATATCTGTTCCTCTTCTGTTTCTCTATGCATGGTTGCCATAACAAAAAATGAGGCTGACACAGCTGTCATTTCTATATAATTATCATATGATGTATCTGTGAAGTGTCTTTATGCTTTCCATACTGGACAGGTTTTTTTATGCTGCTGCATGGATATAAGAGATGGTTTGTTGAGTTGTTGATCCATGATTTTAAATTGACTGTCTATGTTTTCTCAATCTTCAGAAAAGACACCAGTATGCTTCGTCTGGTAGACATCGTCATGTTATCTGGCATGGGTCCCCCTGGTGGTGGACGAAACACTGTAACTCCGCGCTTCCTTAGACATTTCAACATCATTGGAATTGAAATGTTTGATGAAGAGACTATGAGGAGTATTTTCTCACCGATTATTGAGTGGCACTTTAAATCTTTTGAGACAAGCCATCGAAGATTTTCAAGGGTTAGTACTAAGAGACATATGCATATCTAAAGTTGCAAAGCTTGATGCATCAGTGGACTTTTGCTTTTTCCTTTTATTTTCCATGTACATTGTTACAAAATATAGCCAAGCTGGCATTTTTTTTTTTTTTCGGAAACCATAATTTTAATTTTTGTTTTTGGTTGGGGGAGGGGGGGAGGGCATGGGGTTGGGGGGGTGTGAAGGGGGGGTCTAACTAACCGCTCAGTGCTCACATGAACTGACATGTTTATTGTTGTCATCAGGATTATCACTAGTAGTACCAGTACATTTGCAAGTGTTGGAGAAATGCTTTTTTAAAAAAAACAAGATTTATGAATAATTCATCTGTACTGTTTAATTCCTTAAGTCTACTAATTTGCCTTCCCTAACATCAAGTCATCTATCTACTGAATTCTGTGATTATGCAATCAGTAAAATCAAATGTTTCCACCTTTCTTTATCTGAACCAAGAGTCTACCAAGATCACCTGATGTTTGAAAAATGTGAGTTTGTATGGCATAAAGTGAATGCTCTCTCTCCTATCTGAAATTTAGATAATTCTGTCTGCCACCATGGAAGTTTACCAGAATGCCATTGTAAACTTTCTGCCCACACCCTCCAAGTCTCACTATCTGTTTAATCTGCGAGACTTTGCCAGAGTGGTGCAGGTAAGCGATATGTTGTAAAATCAGCAATAGTGATCAAGATTTAGTCAGAAAAGAAAATGAATCACAATTCATCATGCTATTTGCTTTGGAGACAGAAATATGCTAAGAAAGAACTTTCATGACTTATCGCAGAATTTAAGTTTCTATTTGCAGTTGATTACTGATGTTTGTCATGTTATTATTGAACATTTTATTAGATTATTTTTGTATTACATTGATTAATCATTAAGTGGGCCAAAATTCTACTTAGTTTCATAATCCATTTACCAACATTCTTACTAATATCCCAGTACTGTTAGTATTAATAGTCATGTTGAGATAACAGTGTGCAATTAATTGTGATTTTCTGCTTATCTTCCAGGGTATTTTGCTTCTCAAGCCAAGTCTGGTCCCCGATGGCCAAGAAGGGGGCCAGAAAATCACAAGACTTTGGATCCACGAAGTCTACAGAGTCTTTTATGACCGCCTCGTGGATGATGACGATCGCGACCAGTTCTTCAGAATGGTCAAGGTTTGAGATGGTTTTCCTGCTAGCAATCCCACAGAAGATAGATTATGTCAATAGTTTGTTACATGCTGGGAATACTGGAAATAATATGTACTTTGACAAATCATAAAGGATTGGACTTCATAAACATCTGACACCCTTACCAATTCACTGAGCTTTTCGTTGTGCCTTTTTATTTAGTATAATAAAGGATATACCACATAAAACCATAATAAGTGGGCACATTTCATTTTGAATGGATTATTGCCTGTAATGCTTTGACTCAATATCTAAATCAACATATTCAGCTTGTCTTACACCAGCTTGAAACACTTATCTTGTTGTCATATATTTATCATTAATATTTTGTTTGCTCCAGCACGGAATTGAAACGCACTTCAAGGAAAAGCTTAACAACCTCTTTAGTCACATTGTTGAACCTGGAGGCCTCATCGTGGATGAAGATATTCGCACCCTTATCTTCGGAGACTTCATGAGTAAGTCCAAAGGAGATGAACGCCTCTACGATGAAATCCAGGAACTTGATGAGCTTAGGGAGGTTTGTAAATTGTTGCCTGCATATAAACTTTATGGCTGTTTGATGTGTTATTAATTCATGGATTTTTATCTGCAAATTTTGTAGTAATTCTTATTTAAAAACTGTGACAGTGACATGACATAGTCACATTCATGATAGCTTTTCCTGAAAGAATTTGTTTTATGTGCATTTTAACTAAATATTATACTTATTCACCACTACCATCACCTGTGAAATACAGGTTGTCTACAAACTTAATCTATCGGTTTCCTATTCTGTGCCTTCCCTTTGTCTTTGTGCAATTATGCCTTGATACAACTTTGACACCACAATCTCTGTCAACTCCCCTATGTTTGTCATATCATACTGCCTAAAAAAGAAAATCTGTTCACTCCGCCAGTGTTGTGTCTCTCAGATTCATGAGCTGCGTACTTGCACTTGCTGCATTTCATAGGCTATAAGATCTGTTTAACTGGCATGTATGTTCAAACCAAGCAGTGCTGAATATCTGTGTGCTATGTCAGTCTTTTCTTGCATTTAAGCTTATTTCAAGTTATTATCAAACTTCTTTATTTTGGCATTTTCCAGACTGTAGAGCATTATCTTGAAGACTACAACCTTATGAGCAAAGCACCTATGGATCTAGTCATGTTCCGCTTTGCTATTGAACACATTTCTCGCATAAGCCGAGTTCTGAAACAGCCAAATGGACACTGCCTGCTAGTTGGTAGGTTCAGAACCCAGTATTTATTTTCATTGCGGCCTCATTGACATGTCATAAACTATATTACTCATTATATTAGATCATACATCAGACATTTATAAGTTCATTCATATGTTGTTTTGTTTATGCTTGTCATCAACATACCTATATTCATAAAAACAGTAAAGTTCTTTCCATATCAAATTTGTGAATACACTCCCAGATCAAAGTGACAGTAGTTTTATCTCATTTGTGACAAATTTAGTCTGTTTTATTGGCCAGCAGTTATTTCTATGAGTTTTTTACTTTAGAACACTATATGTCTTGTGCCCAGGACGAATGAGTTGCAAGTCACGCTGGGTGAGTTCAAGTCACAGCCGTTTTTGACCGTTTTTCAGAATTTTCTGACTATGATACCAAAATAATATTTTTCTTTTAGATTGAAAAAAGGTTAAATTGACGTTATGTGAAAAAAAAAAATTTAGTTTCTTAGTTAGAAAGTAGTTAACAACAACCAAAAACAGTCATATATCTTCATTGCTCGGTGCGACTTCCGACTCATTTGCCCTGGTCGCAAGTCATATGATTACAATTATGAAATGTCACATTTATTTTAATGTTCATATATTACTGTGTAAAATATTTAGAGATTATTTGCATTATAAACATTGGTATTGAGAAAATATATCGTGAGCTCAGTTCTCTGTTGCCCTATCTCCATTTTTCACATTTTGAGAAAATTGATGAGTTGTGTCTAGCAACTATTTTTGTATATCGGAGATGGGACAAAATGATTTTCAAAATACACCTGTTTGGGCAAGTAATTGGTGAAATGACTACAGTATATGGTAGATTTACTATCCCTTTGCCACATAACATATATATCTCCAAATTGCCCAAAATGAAGATAGAACAACAAAGAACTGAGGTCATGATATGTTTTATGAACTTTTGTTTCTTAGCCAAGTTTATATTAGAGATGACTTACTAGCAGGAGTTATGAACATTAGGCCATTTCATAAACATTCTTTTATTGTTATATTTGTCTCATCTATTGACATTATATATTTATATATTGTATATTTTTTTAATCCTGATATTTATTGAAGGGAAACTGCTTAAACATTTGCTATAATTTTGTAAACATTCATAAACTTTGGTTTCAGATATTGTCAGACACATACAGATCATGGAAAAAGATGATGCTTTATTTGCTCTGAGAATTTAACATGCAGTGAAATATTAAGCTGCTCAGTGGTACAACATCTTTGTAAAGGAAATTTGAGATTTGAGGTGCTGGAATACTACTTGGACATTTGTTTATTGTTGATTGTTGTTATCATTGAAGGTATTGGAGGTAGTGGTCGACAGAGTGTAACAAGACTGGCAGCCTTCATCTCTGACTATGAGCTGTTTCAAATTGAGATTACCAAAAACTACTCCACAACTGAGTGGCGAGATGACTTACGTAAGATGATGCGGAGAGCTGGTGACCTAGGAGTATCCACTGTATTCCTCTTTGGGGATCACCAAATCAAGGTAGAATCTCAGCATTCACTGGTGACAATGCTTATAATTTTTAGACCTACTTTTACATTATCCTTAGTCCACATGCTGTACATTTTATAAACATTTAAACAAGTGTAATATTTATAAACCAAGTTAAACTACTGTGTTGATCATTGAAGTATATGAATTAAGAAATAGTTTCTAGTTGGATAAGTATAGCACATCTATCAGTCTCCCTCAAATAAGATTATTTTAGCAGTGACCAAGCTTTCCCTGGCTATTTTGAAGATTTAACTCAAATTTGATTAATTAATTGATATCAAATAGGAATGGCCATGTTAACAGCAATGATACACTGAGTCATTGTCAGTAAAAATTATACTTAAAGTTTAACCAGTTCATCTTGAACACATCTTCCTGCTTATTAATGATCAGTGCAACAGGCTAGACTCTAGTTTTGAACAAGGAATACAATAGACTCCACCTATCATTTAGAAAATACGTAGAGAAAAATTACCGAGTTCATAATTTGTGCTTCAGATTTGTCAGTATTTTACATACATTTGCTTCTAATTAAATCAAGTGTCTCTGCATTAGTATCAGTGATGGTGTCAAATTTGTCACATTGACTTCCATGGAGAACTTTTTGTGTTTATTGGACAGTTTCACTGTTGTGGAGTGAGTTGTTTCAGATGTCAAGTTTTGTTAAAGAGTGATCAGATATTCATTGAATTTTCACACCTAGGATGAGTCTTTCTTGGAGGATGTCAACATGATGCTTAACACAGGTGATATCCCAAATCTGTATGAAAATGAGGAAAGACTGGAAATCATTGAGAAGGTGAGATTGTGTAGATATTGGAATTATGAAATATACTTACAAGTGTACCTCATATTTTAAATATTACTGGATAAGAATATTTGACTCACTGCAAAATTATTTCATTTTTGACAGCAGTGGGCTCCTCTATGTATTGCCAATTTCATTTGTACAATCATGAGTTACCTGTGTCTATGTGATTTATTTAGTATTTGTGATAGGAAGTATCAAACAATATAAAAAGATATTGTAACATCCTAAGATATCTTGAAACCTCAGTATATCCTTTACTGATGTGTATGAACAGCCCGTTCTGTCATTTGAATGTGTACAACAATATATTTTAGAATACCTAGACATTATGGTTTATTAAACAAAGGAACAGAGTAACATGACAGTGACAGAGAATATTCCAACTTTGTAACATTTACAGCATTTATGGCTTTAGAGATAATTCCATGCAAACCTCCTTTTCTCACCAGATGCAAACACTGTGCCAGAAGGAGAACTCACAGATGGAGTTCACGCCACTGAACATGTACAACAAGTTCATAGAACGCATCCGTCGACACTTGCATGTGGTCTTAGCTTTCAGCCCTATTGGCGATGCCTTCAGGAACCGTCTTCGCATGTTTCCTTCTCTGATCAACTGCTGCACCATTGACTGGTTCAAGGTTAGGGATGTTGTTTTAATTGGTTTTGAACCACACAAAAATCATTCATTTATGTGGGCAATATTTCATTGTGCAAGTTACTGGTTCCAAACATTTTGAAAGACATAGTCATCAGAAAGATAAATCTTAAACAGAGAGCTAGAGTTTCAGAGTTTTTGATACAAATTAAGGCATGACTTTAGCTAGCTTTAAGTCCAATGAGTGTAAGCTCCTGATATTGATCTCTGTTTTGTTCTATTTCAAAAGCATGACTCAAGTCTCTACAAACAGGCTAAATAAATCACATAGGATTTGAATTTTTCTTTGCCACTGAATAATTGTGCTGATTAGATCTATAAATTTCAATTGCACCATGAAATTGTCAAAAGGTTAAAAAATGTGAACTTCACCATTTGTCCTTCAGATTATTTTGCTTCTTAAAGGACAGTCTATGATAAGGAAAATTTAGGGCAAAAAATTAATTAATTCTTTCTACTTATTAGCATTATATGTTTCGTTGTTTTTTCCAACTCATCAGGCCTGGCCTCAAGATGCTCTGGAACTGGTAGCCAACAAATTTCTGGATGATGTTGAAATGTCCACAGAAGTCAGGCTGCAAACTGTCAGCATGTGCAAGCATTTCCATGAAAGTGTCAGAGCCCTATCTCAGAAGTGAGCATTGTATTTTGATCCATATCCCATGTAAACCTTGTGCTTTTTTGTATATTCTTGATTGCTGACTTTGTGTCCAACAGCTTAGGAATTTCACAGATGTGTGGACATTTGTGTTCAGCTAAAAGGAAGAATGTACTAAAATTTGACATTCTTAATTTCAAAAGGCATCTCTTTCAACTATTTACATTACACATGTTCCCAGTGAACACTTACTTATAAAGACAATGTTTTATTGTTCCAATGTTAATCATTCCATTTCTATCATGTTTGTGTGAAACTCTCAAGTTATAAGAAAATGTATATAAAGAGTATTGATTGGAACGTCATAACTATTAGTCCTAGAACAGAGGTATAGGTAATAAAGTACATGTACTTGTTTTGCAGTCCTGTTTATGTTTCTGATTTAGACAGTATTATGTGCTTGATATGTTTTTAACTAATACATACAGAATAGCAGCAGGATTGTCCTTAGCTGGTCCACTCTTGCATCTTTGTTCTGCTTCTTTGAAAATTATTGATGAATGTTTCAATATTAAACTGTTCATGAAAGTTTATGATATGAAATATTTGTTTGTAGATACTATGAAGTGATGAGGAGAGTGAATTATGTAACTCCTACATCTTACCTGGAGTTGATCAAAACCTTCAAGAATCTGCTCAGCAAGAAAAGGCTGGAAATTATGACCCTCAAGAACAGATATATTGTTGGACTGGAAAAATTACAGTTCTCTGAAAATCAGGTAAAATATTCATAAGATTTTTAGCTCAAAGCTTTAGTTTTGCTCATCTTTGCCCACATATCCTTTCTCAGTAATACGGGCGCAAGGATTTGATTTTTGCGTTAAGTTACCACTCATATATTTCTCATGATAGAGAATGCAATGCCATTACAGTGCTATCAAAAAGACAAAAGAATAGTCATAGCAAGGAAGATTGCTTGATTTTGTACAAAATATTAATGAATGCATTTTTTATGTCAAATTTTTAATTGGGCCCCCTCGAATCTTGTCTACTTGCCAACCCTTATCTATGTAGGCCTATACAAACAGCAATATTTTTGTTGTCCCCTATTGTAGACGAGATAACCTCCACCAGGAGGTTGAAAGACGTACATAGAACGTAATATATATCATAGACAAGTGACTCTTGTGTTGAGTTGTTTCCACAAACAAAATTCTTGTTTCCTGTACCAGTCTTAGTTTTCATGATCTAATTTTTGGTACAGGACGGCAGGCATAAACTTGATACAGCATGATATGTCCTGTTGATCTCATTTTGTTTTTCTTGTTATTTGTTGTTTCATAGGTCAATGTGATGCAGACGGAATTAGTGGATTTGAAGCCCAAACTAATAGAGACAAGTAAAGAGACAGAGGAGCTTATTGCTATCATTGAAAGAGAGACCATTGATGTGGAGGACAAGAAGAGAATTGTGGAGGTGGATGAGGCTGTGGCAAACAAAGCTGCCAGGGAGGCCGAGGCCATTAAGGTGAAAATGAAATTCCAACCTTATATTTTACAATAGAATAACAAAGTACAGTTTCATGACAGCAATTTCTTCTTGATGTCCTGTTTTTTGCTTTGCCTCTTGTCCAATGTTGACTCATGAAAATAAGGTATAAACTCAACAAAATAGATTGTGAAACTGATACATGAATTTACTTCCCATATTTTGATGGTCTGTCATTCTGTCTATAAAGATAAAATACTTTTGTTGTCTGCACAAATTTAGCAGTCACTGAAATTGAAATAGGAGACTTATTTTGCTTCGTTGTAAAGAGAACGTTTTAGAGAATTATGTCCATCTCACACAATGAAACTTTTATAAATTGATTAATTCAGAGAAACAAAAACAAAAATCTAGCTTTATATCAGTAGAACACATATTGGTGCCAGCCCATCTGGTTTGATATGGTTTGATGTGAAGACATGCCATCATTGGAGAATGGATTGTTACATATTAGTGAATATTATTTAAAACTGCCAATCAAAAGTAACTGAAGTGAAAATATTGTACATGTCGGCAATTAATTTGCTTTGCATCATTGTTTATATATCAGCACTGGTTCAAACTTAGTAAGTTTCATGAATTCATTTTGACAGAGAATGAAAATGCTCTGTCTGATTTGGACTCTTAAACACTATCTGATATAAATCATTACCATTTCAAACCACACAAAAAAAAATGTATTATATATCAAAAATAGAAAGAAACTATTCTGCCTGTGTAAAGAATTAAGTTACTTATATAAACCATTTGAAACTGCAAATAGTATCATTAATTAAATCTACTTGGTTCAAATTTTTAGGCCTATAGTTTTTGATTGGTAGTTTCACTGTCACTTTTTCTTTTATCTTTTCCTCACCCACAGATTGATTGTGAAGAGAAACTAGCACTGGCCATGCCAGCCATGAATGCTGCAATTTCAGCTCTGGACACCCTCAAGCAAGCTGATATCACTATTGTTAAGACAATGACCAATCCACCCCCTGGAGTCAAACTGGTCATGGAGTCCATCTGTATTATGAAAGTAAGTTTTACATTAAAAATTTTAGGCAATTTGTGTGGCTTTAATGTTATTCTTTAGCTGTGCGTCCATTGTAGAATGGAACTAGTAAAAATATGTACATGACAATCATTTATTCCTGAAGCTGTTGCTAATGATTAGGTCACTGCACTACAACTTTCAAAGTATTTTAGACTCTCAGATAGACAGACTGCAAATAGGTAGCAGTGGAGAGTATAATTATTAACGGATGTGTCAGTGAGAAATTTTAGAAAATAGTAATCAGTCATAAAAACTGTTCTAAGGTGTTCTAAGGTGTGCCTTTGCTTTTGTTCAGAGAATGTGCAAAACTGTCAATAAATGTAAAGATCACCAGTTTTTATATAGACAGGCAGTATATCATATTTTGAGGAACTGCTTGTATTGATGCATGATTATGTCCTTTGCTTAGCACTGGATCCTCTAGTTGTCAGTGAAGGTCACACCCACTTTATGTTCACATTCTTTTTTTTTCACACTTGAGCATTGTGTTTTTATCTCTGTTTTCAGAACATCAAGCCGGAGAAGAAGGTTGATGCAAATGGAAAACAGATTGAAGATTATTGGCCTGCAGCCAAGAAAGTATGGACAAAATCATTTTTCCATTTCTTTTTAAGATGGTTTCCAAATTAATATAAAAAAAAAAAGTTACCTCTTTCTATTTTTTCACCTGTAGAAAGAACAAAGTAATTAAAAACTACTGTGTTATTAGTAATTTTCTAGATTGTGAAATTAAGTCTATATCCATAATAGAAGATGTAGTATGAAACCCAGCAGAAAGCAAATATCTCTTAGTAAGAATAATCATTCACATTTGGGAACACTATTAGAAGGATACCTATGTCATAAATTCTCATCCTGTATTGCTATATGGACTCCAGATTTTCATAGTGAGATGCAGCTCTGATTCTATTCCCGTGGGGTGGACAGCGAGTGACGAACTCTTAGCTGCCTGCCTTGTCGTGTATATGTGTGTTTGGGAGTGTCCTCTTTCCAGAGGAACTGTATCTCTCTATTTGCAGAGGAAAGTGTGCAGTAACCTATCATATCAGCCTCCGAGCCGCATGGCTAAGTCACATTTGGACTGTCACTGCCATGAATGGAGTTGTTGGGTTAAATCATTCTCCAAGCGGCAGCCTCCAGGAGGGACGACAGGTGCAAAGCTTTCACTCGAGGAAGTACCGGTCTTATGCTGGCGCTTCCTCAACAGGGCAAAACTCACCAAAGGAAAACCGAGAGATCAAAAAGAACTGGAAGAGCCGCAGCCCTTATAAACGAGCAAGGGCCGCAGCTCAACCTCCACCCGGCGCAGGGGGTCAGACGGGGCAGCATACCAAATTGACCTACTGCCCTCTCTCTGCCTCCTCCGATTGCTCTGTAGTCCAGGCGCCACGGGTGGGTGATAGGGACAAGCAGACGTGCCCAATCCACTTCGACTGGGGGCGGCGACCCCCAGCCGGGACCCCCGCCGCAGGGCCCCGCACCTGCTCCTGGTGCCACTTGTAGGACCCAACAATTTTTCCACCGGACCATTTCAGCCGGACCAATGAGATGCTCGGACTATCTAAGCGGGCAGAGCCACGACTTAGGTGCATCTATGGGACGCACTCCCAAGGATGAATTGTTTTTACCCTACTTACGTAGGGCCCTACAGTGTGCGCTAGGCGCTGGAAGAGTGGGTAGAACTTGGCTTTCTCTGATCCCCAGGGCCGTTTGACTGGTGAGCACCCTGTACACTGGACTTCATCACGAAGCGTCAGCCGCCCCACCCAGCAATGCCCAACCTCTCTCCCCACTCGCATGTCAGACAGAGCTGGGGGGCCAAGCTTCAGCAACCCGCCCGTCCAGGCAGCAGTACCCACCCTGGCGAAGTGCAATGCCAGTGTCTCCCGGACACCTACCAAGAGGGGGACCAGACCAGTTGGGTATCGCTGGCCGTCCGACGTCCCGCCTCTGTCAGTTCGGATCCGCTGTACTAGCCATGCCAGAACCTTAACAGCTACTACCACGTGAAGGTAGAGGTCGGAACTGGGGAGGGGACCTCACTTGGCTTATAGTAGCAGCTCAGGCAGAAGCCCTGTGCCGCTCGTATGCCTTCACACACCAACCTCTACAGGCAAACCCCGAAGGGCTACTCGCAGGATCAATGAAGTAGCTAGCCGGCCAGCTAGCTAGCTTGTTGTCTATCTATATGTCTGTCTGTGTAGCTACGTCTTTGCCTGTGTGTATTTCAGTATGTCAATGGATGAAAGCAGTTCTGTATTTGATCTTTTTGTTGTTGTTGTTGTTGTCGTTGTTGTTGTTCTTGTTCTTGTTGTTCTTGTTGTTGTTGTTCCAACTAACCAGAGGATCCTTCCCTCGCTCTGTTTCAATTGTGCTGGGCAACACAGTTCCCAAACTTCCAGTCAGCTACTGAGCCGTGTTAGCTTTCATGATTGCCAGAGATGTTTTAAGCACTACTACTGTAGCAAAGCATCCTGTTTGAATCCATCAATGAATCCATTAACCCTCTATGGTGCAACTGTGATACAGCTCGCTAGGATTGAGACTAACTGGTATTATTCAATTATGTTATAACGTTAAATGACCACACATGGTTTTGATTGTGATCTATATAGTGTTAGTATCGACAGTCTCATTATATGCCTGCTGGTAATCAAAATAGCTTAAGATTTATTGCATTCTCGTTTGTAAAAATTGTATTGGAGCTTAGAAAGTTAACCTGCTAGATCGTAATAAACTCAAGAGCACAGAATGACAGAGGGCCAATCCCCTCAAATCAATTGGACGAAACTGAGCTAAATATAAATGTCTTTTATGATAGCTAGTCCTGGTTTCATTATCACTGTGTTGAGGAGATGGATCCCTGTCACACTGAGATGGTGATTATACGTGTTCTACATTTGTTATCTCTGACTGATGTGGCTGCTCTTGACAATTTCCCGCTTTGCGCTTATACAAGAGAAGACCGTATGTGGTTTACTAGTCAATATGTGTGTTACCAAGGCAACTAATCTTTCTATGATGTGGACATTTTGAATGCAGAATGAGATTCTATACTATTGAAATGCAATGACCAGGACTTCGCTAAATAGATGTCTGTAAATAAAAAGTTACAGGTCTTGGAAATTTTGACATCAACAAATAAGAAACTTGGGCCAGTGAGTTCTTGGATTGAAGACAGAGTATGTGACAAAATCTTCTCCAGTTTGAGGAGTCACTTTGTCCTACAGACTGTGGCCAAGAGACAAAGTGGAAAGATATAAGATGAAAATTCTTACAGAACAAAATGTCATGATCTTTAGGGATTGACAATATACCTACCAACATGAGTTTCTTTGCTCTCTTAAACCTGCAGGATTTCGCCCATGCAGATACGGTATTTCCACACAACACAGTCAAACTGTAACATGGCCGTCCTATCGGCCTTCACCTTTTCCATTCAGTAACCTAACACGTATCATAGTAGCTGTTGTTTTGAACTCTGCACTCTGTAGCTGGAATGAAAAAAAAAAAAAAAGCAAGTGAAAATATTATGATATTGCCCTGTCGAAATGTTCCACAATTCTCTACCAATGTCCACCCTTTCCCTCCCCTTCCTCCATCCTTGCTCTTTCAGTTCTTACTGACCAGCCCTATAGATTTTCGACGCTACCGACCTGATTTGAAATCGAATAGTAAGCAGAGGACATAAAGAATAGGAACTATTTAAAAAGGCCCTGCCTCACATTGAGGTGTAAAAAATTAAGGATAGAAATGATAATTCTATTAAACTATAAGACCAAGAACTCATCTATCTATCTATCTATCTATCTATCTATCTATCTATCTATCTATCTATCTATCTATCTATCTATCTATCT
>JBCAUA010000018.1:995780-1010252 GCA_038406235.1 Peronia verruculata | reverse complement strand
CAGCAGAGACCGTACTTTTAAAAGAAAACAGAAACCCAAAATTGAACATTTTGAGCAAAAACCCAATTTCAGGACACCCCCCCCCCCCACCCCACCTTAATTTATTCCTAGATGTTATGATATTGTTACATAAAAATGAATTTGATCTTGAGTAGATCTTATCACATTTTGTCACATAAATTTAATGTTCTTAAGTACATAATATTGTATTAACAATCCCAACTTAATGCTTTTGTACTGTGGAATTGAATTTTCCACAAATAGATTAAAAATATTAATTTGAATTTTCTTCTCATTATTATTGTCTTTGTTGTTTAATTAGAGTATATCACAATAATCCTGTACATACACGTACATTATTTCTGAAATAATCACCCACTTTGCCATTTTAGTTTTTCTCAATCTAGATGTTTTAGCAAAATAGCTGACGTGAATATATTGTTCTGCAGGTAATCACTGACCCGGCCACTACCAAAGACACATTCCGTCTGTGGCTGACCAGCTATCCCTCTCCTGTCTTTCCGGTCTCAGTACTTCAGAATGGGGTCAAAATGACCAACGAACCACCCAAGGGACTGAGGGCAAATCTGCTGAGGTCATACTTGAATGATCCCATCTCAAATCCAGAGTTTTTCAGTAGTTGCAACAAACCACAGGTCTGTATGGAAATTCACAGCTGTTACATTTCCTTTGTTACTTGTGGATGAGCTATTTCTGATGTATTTTATGCTGTTTAGCATCACTTACTGGAAAGCTTAGATATACTGAAATCTAGCTAGACTAACTAGAAGACCATTGTTTTGGATAGGAGCTTTCTCTCATATTTTTTTTTCATCAACATTTAAACTGCCAAAGTGAAGTATTTGATATTCTATCTATGAGGTATGCTCAGCATTTTCTTGTCTTCATTTTTGTGCTCCCTATTTTTTAGTTTTTTAACCTGTGGAATAGCCTATATCTGAACCATAACCACAGATAATTTATAGAGAGAGATGTTGTAATTGTAAGCACTGTGAACTTAAGATGCAGCAGACCTTAATTGTTATGTCAATCCTCAACAGGTCTTTGAGAAACTGCTGTTTGGACTTTGCTTTTTCCATGCACTTGTACAAGAGAGGCGCAAGTTTGGGCCCTTAGGATGGAACATTCCTTATGA
Source organism: Peronia verruculata (assembly GCA_038406235.1). Taxonomy (NCBI): domain Eukaryota; kingdom Metazoa; phylum Mollusca; class Gastropoda; order Systellommatophora; family Onchidiidae; genus Peronia; species Peronia verruculata. The sequence goes on along the minus strand of JBCAUA010000018.1, from coordinate 1,009,096 downwards.
GTTTAATGAATCAGATCTTCGTGTCTCAGTCCAACAGTTACAGGTATCTGTTGTTGTTCCATCAATTTTCATAGCTTTGTAGCTTCAAATCTTATGCTGTAGTGCCATTTAAACTTTCACACAATCATTTTAAATCAAAACTCCAAAATTATGAGGTGCAAGAAAAATTGTTTTAGCTGTATTACAGATAATTTCATATTATGCATAAATTCTGTGAATTGGCCACTTCAAGAAATTCCTAAAACTTTAAACTTGCAGCAATTAATAAAGGTGACATTTGAATGTATTTCCATTTGACTCTAGAGAGAGCTGATACAGGAGAGGATGATGAGCTATGGTGCATTACGTTTTATTGGATCAGAAATTAACTTCTAACATTTAAATCTGTTGACTTATAAGATCTCTGTCACCACTCAGCTGTTAACTATATCATTTTTGCCCATTGTTTGGAATCACCATAGCTGCAGGGCTGAGCATCTGCTTCCCTGTAAAAACACCATGGGTTTGAGTCCTATCAGGAGGATGAGAAAGTCTAAGAACCAGCCTCTTATTTTCTTCAGTGACTCAAAGTGCCCTTTTCTTACTAAACTGAGCACACTTAAGACCAGGATAACCCTACTTTCTTATTGAAAGGCTACAAACATAGTAAATTACAAAGTGGCCTTTCAGCTATAAAGAGCCAACTATTCCATTTGCTAGAGAATCTCTGGATTTTCCCTACATAATAATTGTGGCATCCAGGGTTCTCTGTAACTTCTAACAGCTACTGTCTTGACAGTCTAAAAAGTCAATATCTAGACATATTCTTTTAAAAGATATTTAGGCTGGTGGACCCCTGGGCATTTTTAATAATAGTAGACTAGACTGAAAAGCATTCTTGAAATATTTAGAATTTTAGAGGACGAGTAGGAACATTTGAAACCATCAAGTAATTATTTAAATATTCTTTTACAAGATTGTTGATATAGTTGAACCTTTCAGTCTTGGATAATTATAAAGTTAGCTTTTAATTTTGTTTTGTACATTTTCTTGAATAGATGTTCCTCAACAAATATGATCAAACACCACTTGAGGCCCTAACCTACTTGACTGGTGAGTGCAACTATGGAGGCAGAGTGACAGATGACCTGGACAGAAGGCTCATCATCAGCCTCCTGAAGATTTTCTACAACATGGAAGTCATCCATGATGACAACTATAAGTTCTCTGACAGTGGGACGTACTTTGCCCCACCAAAAGGAAAATATGAGGACTATGTGGATTATATCAGAAGTTTGCCCCTCCTTCCCCATCCAGAGGTATGTCATACACTAAATCCTGGAATGTAGCATCTGTTTCTATAAAAAAATATAAAGAAAGGCCTTAAAAAAAAAAGAAAAAGAGATGACTATTACTTTACCTTAATGTAAATCAGATCTTATATCAATAGCATTTATTTGTCTATTTAGGTTTACATTTTTCATAGTTTGGATTGATTTAAGTGTGAAGGCATTTGAAGACTCCAGAGGAAAAACCAAATAAGTCACGTTTTTGTGAAAAATGAGTTATTGCCATGAAATTATAAAGCACACCGCTAAGATTTTGTTAACTAGAACAGTAATTCAGAAAAACCAGGTAAGTTCCAATGAAAAGAGAGTTTTTAAAAGGTACACAGTAAAAAACTGTAGACTTCTAAACTATAATTCCTGCCTTTCTCCCTTTGTAGAAAATGTGACTTACCTGGTTTATCCACAGGAGTGTTCAATTGTTTTCATATCATCATGAATAAAAATATTATAAATTACTCATGTTAGCCTTTTTATAATGCTATTTTGTCCTTGTTGAGAAAACATCCATTTCATTATTATTCTTTATCTTGGAATGTAGAAAAGTGTAGAGGAATGGGTGTTTATAATGTTTCTGGGAGACAGGATAAGAAATGCATATGTGGCCTCAGCCTTCAACAGAAAAACAGTCCAGGTATAAAAGTATATATTGTCCTGCCAGAAATACATTACATTCGACATCTTCGTTCCTTGTTCTGTTCTTACAACAAAGTCACTTTACATGAATTTTGTTATGCAATACTTAGCTATAAGTAAGGCTCATGCTTGATCATGCTAAATCATTAATTAGGTGTTCGGACTGCATGAGAATGCTGACATCTCAAAAGATCAACAGGAAACCCAGCAATTGTTTGATGGGATCCTGCTGACTTTGCCACGACAGGTATGGACTTTGTTACAGACATTCAATACCATTTGTACCCATCATAGAGTTCCGTTTTTTTCTACAAAAAAATGTATATTTTGTTCCCATCTGTTGAGTCATCAATTTCTGTTGGCAGAATGTCATACAGTTCATTTGAAATCAATTTCTTGTGATATAATTTCGTATTATAACTTTTTTCAGCATAAATATGGTGTTCCAGTTACTGATTTAGGCTAACAGAATGATTACTTATATCAGAAAAGAAAAGACTCACTTGGAGTCTTCTCGTGATCACATGATGCTCCATTTATTCAACATTGTGAGTTGCTGCCTGGTAGAACCACTCTACTTTGTCTTTTAGTTAGAGGAAAACACTAGGCACAAATTATGTGACATAGATTTACAAGTGTAACAATGATTTTGAAACAACACAAAAAAATAGACTGATTTACTTTTCAGTGCATCTTGATTGAGAATATAAATCTGATATGAAGACATATTTTTTCTCCCTGTTTTACATGAATACAAACTCAGGCAGCCCTTCATACAATAGAAATTTGTTTATTATTAGAAATTATATCTGATGGCAATTAAATCTAGATTGTCTGTTTTAGTTTTCGTATCTGCTTTTCAAATATTTTATAAATCCTATTGATCTATATGAATTGTTAACTTTCTTTCAAACAATTGCAAGAACCCGATAAATGTGAAAATTTATTGGTAAAGATGAGTGGTTTCTCATCACCAGTTTTTAAGGGGATATCAGCTCCCAAACCCCATCATTTCAAGAGTTTGCTGAAGCCTTCAATAAATAATTTTTAATGAAATATACAGTTATCAAGTATTGTTAATTGTATCACTCGAAAGATCAGTGAAAATTCTGATGAGTATAATAATCTCTACAAACCACTGGGAAACTAATCTTTCTTTTCAAAACATTTTTGAAATTGTTTAAATGTTTTATGATTTCATTTTTTTTTTCCTTCAAACAATCTGTCTGTTAAATGTTATGCTAAAGTGATCTATTATGGCATTATGCATAATGTTCCTGAAGAATCTCAGTGCACATCAAACCAGAGAAAATCATCCAAGACATCAGCTTTTTTAACCATAAATTATATTTTTCATTTCACCAGGACTTGGTATGTTTTGATTTTCATTTGAATTAAAATGTCACAGCACAATACTTGCTTTTTTTTTATTCACAATAATTTTTCAGGGGGAGCACTTGAGTTTGAGATAAATCTACTTGCTCGTGGTTGATTTCTTGTTGCTTTTGATGTATTTTACACATTGTTCTTGATGTTATTCATTGTGATGTTTCTGTTCCTGCCATTTGAGGTGATAATCTGTTAATAATCTACACAGTGAGTTTTGTCAGTGATTTGATTTATCAATGCACAATACAGAAACATTTTGTTGGCAAGTGTTTTTCTTATGCATGCAGATAAGGAAGAACATTGATTTTTTTTTTCCAGTGCACAAAAAACTGTTGGTTTGATGTGTGAAGATAATGTGTGAAGATAACCAAACCACATAGTGATTCTTTTGGTACCCAATGCAGAAACACTCTGTTATTATACTATTCATTTATGTATAAAGGTTAAAAGAACACAGACAATAACCGCCTTGTGTACAGTACAGAAATGATTTGATCATTATTGTTTCTGCCTACAGATATAAGGATTTGCCAGTGCACTGTACAAAGATTCTTTGATGTTTATCTTTTTAATTACATTGTTTCCTTGAGCATAAATCTTCTTTGAAATTCAACAGAAATACTTTCGATTTTGGGATGCACAAAACAGTAGCTTATTGTTGTTATTTGTCTTTTCCTTTTTTTTTTTTTTCATTCCTTTTTTAAGACAAAGTAAAAAGAAAGAGTTATTTTCTGGTGCACATTAAATTTATTTTCTTTAATAAATCTGTTTGTTTATAATATGTAAAGCTAAGAAAGCAAATAATTATTTTTTTGTTTGTTTATCTGCAGAAAACAAAGTTGGTTTTCGTTATTTTTGTATTTGTGGAGATTAATAATGGCACTCACTTGTCTCAGAGTCAGGCATCTTTATTTGATTCATTATATTTCACTTCCACAGTTCATTTTTTTGAAAATTAAACTACAAAGTATTAAACATCTTTTAAAATGTTCGGCTTCATTGAGAGGACTCCTCTGTTCTTGCACTTTTAAGTCGGTATCTGTTCTGCAACTATAAAACTTTTTCATGAGGAATACATTATCAGTTCGGTTATTGCAAATTTAACAAGACTGTTCCCAAAATTTTAATCCAGGAAAATATCCAGGAATATTAAAACCAAATGTGAACTGCATATCTTTATATCACCTGCTACATGACAAAGTTAATTATCTGATGTAGTTTAGTTTTATGATAAATATCAGTAATTTCTTTGCGTCTTCATCAAGTACTAAACATTCACAGCAGGTACAATTTATAAAGTCAAGTTCAAAACAGCTGATTGGCATGTGTTTCAAAAAAAGACCAGTTTTAAATTCATTTGAAATAGAAGTGAACTTTAAAATCAACTTGCAGTAGTTCCTTGCACATGCCAGTCATCAAATAATAGTCTTTTCCTACATCTTTTCTTTTTCTGGTGTATAAGTGTCCTCTAAAAGATAAACCAGCTGGAGATGAAAGATTTTGAGGCAGAAACATACACTAATAGATTTGGACATGGACTTAAAAACAGCAGAGCTGCATAAAAATGTTTTAGAAACATTTTGACCAGGAGAATGTCATCTTTTCCGGAGCAAAAAAAGAACAAACACAAAAGAACTACATATTTTCAATAGCTTTAGAAAACATCATTAAATCTTTTCACATGTTCCTCTGAGCCTTTCCACATAATGTAAACTGCAGAAACTGTGAGGCAGAATGTTCTGAACAATAGTTTATCCCTTCATCCTATTCTTTGTAATTATTTGCAGACCTCCGGTGGAGGGAAATCTTCACAAGAAATAATTGAAGAGCTGGCTTTTGACATACTGCAAAAAGTACCTCAAGACTTCAATCTTGAAGAAATTCAGGTAATATGCAAAGTGTATGCAAATTTTAGGGTTTTATAATTAATGTTGAGACAATATGTCATACACTCTCTATTAGTGAAAATGCTAAAATTACACACAAAAAAATAATTTCCTTTTGTACATACATTTTTTGTTGTTGTTTATACAGTATCTGCATTATTTTGAGAAATAACTTCAAAATTTTTGTCATAGCTTTCATTTTTTGTCTAGGAAACAGAAGAGCAAGATATCTCTCATATTTTCTTTGCATTCACCTATCGATATTTATTGATGCATTGAGACAGTCATTTGCTTAGTGTTGATGTTTCTTTTCATTGCTGATTTTTAGTTCTATGCCTTTGTGGATGGCTGACTTGTCTCACTCATCAGTTTAAAGTAGCATTATATTGTGTCCACAGGTACTATACTTATCAATATGGGTTTGTTTTGCAGATTAAATTCAAAGTAATGTATATGGAGTCCATGAACACTGTGCTGATCCAAGAGTTGATTCGCTTCAACCGTTTGATTCGTGTTGTACGCAGCAGCCTACAGGACATTCGCAAAGCTATCAAAGGATTGGTGGTCATGTCCAGTGAACTAGAAGATGTGTTTGACAGCATGATGGTGGGGAAGGTGAGTCAAATGATGACATTTCGTTCTTTTACTGATAGTTTGTTTTGTATTGCTTAAACCCAATGAATTTTAATTTGCTTTTTTGTTTCTTTGAATTCACCACAAAACGATTTTAGGTATGATAACAAACATATTTGGGATAGCATCTCATCTTTCATGTTATGTCTCTTTGAACCAATGATGAATGAACCTAACATAAAGTATATGACCATAAATGACATATGTATACAGAAAGTACATGTGCTGAGTCAAAGAAAAACATAATGAGCTTAAACATTTGCTGTGGAATATCTACTATCCATGCAGCTGCCAATCCACCCCCCTTCATACCTGTATGCCTGTTGCCAATTGGCCGTTTGCTTAGCTACCTACTTACTTTCCTCTCCACTTATCAACATATATGTATGTACCATCTAAATACCAATAAGCCTGTCTCTCTGCCTGTCTGACATCCTTCCATCCACATGTTTTATTGTTTATTTGACCATTCAGATGACTGTCTGATGTCTAGATAGATCATATTTTGCGCGAGAGAAGATGAAACAGGAAGGTGATCTAATAAGCTCGTTACCATGTGATTTACTCATAATCAAAAATACATGCCAGCTTTAATTCTAATGACTTGGGAGTAATGTTGAAATAACATGACTGTCAACTCTACAGGTTCCTGCAATGTGGGCAGCAAAGTCTTATCCCTCTTTGAAGCCTCTGGGTAGTTATGTCACAGATCTTTTGGCCAGATTGGCATTCTTTAAGGTATTACTTGTTCTCTTATGCATCATTTGGATTTAAGAAAAAAAAATTTGATTTTTTTTATTTTTGATCATTTATTTTATTCATTTAATTATTTTGTCTTTAAACGCTGTGTTAATATTTTTTCCTTAATTTTAGCAAATATGAAGATAAGTGTTCCTTAAAAATTATCACTAGCTTGCTCCTGTTTACATATATATGTTTATGTATGTACAGTATAATATATTTGCAAAATGTAATGTCAACACTGATTATAATGGCTTTAAAACAAGGGATTGAGCAATACCAGAAGTGGTAAAGCTTTGTATCATTATTTTATTATTGGATAATCTTGAAAGACATCAATCTGTTTTAGTAGACTGGGGCCAAAATTTCAAGGATAATGTCTCTAGTTTCAATAATGTCAGAGATGTGCATTAAATAATTAGACACAATATTTGTTGACACTAAAATGATCTCAATATATTTGAAAAAGTCATAATAAGTTAGTTATGTTTATACTTCGTTTTTTTGCAGGAGTGGATAAACGGAGGCACGCCCACAATATTCTGGATATCTGGATTTTACTTCACCCAGTCATTCCTGACAGGAGTCTTGCAGAATTATGCTCGTAGATTCAAAATTCCCATTGACCACTTGGGCTTTGAATTTGAAGTCACAAAGCATGAAACTAGTGTGCCACAGAAACCTGTAAGTTTGCCCTTTGTTGTTCTACACTACTATATCTTGATTGTGTTTGCTTTCAAAGGGGTGCAAAATGATTGCTTGTGTCATCCATTCCATAACATATTTGGAGAATGGTATAGGATGGGTTATGACAAGGTAGTATAGGAAAGGTAAGGCACTAGTAGGATTGGGTTTGAAAGGATATGAAAGAATTGGATAAGATTAGATGGGATGGGACAAAACAGAACAGGATAGGATAGGAAACAATAGGATACAATAGGATTTCTATTGATAGGATAGACAGAATAGGAGTATCAGGATATAACAACTAGACCATACTATAATATGATAGGTAGAGGTTTGGTTTATAGATTACTCATAGAAGTCACACACATTTCTGATTCATTGAATTATTTACATTAGGCTATATATTCATGGGAAATTTGTAGACTTTGTGATATAGTTGGCCAATTTTCATTTCATACTTGGTTGCCTTTTTTAATCATCAGTTTTTCACAAACTGGCAGGATCAGTATAACTTGAATTTTTGCATCCGTGTATAAATCCCTTCCTTGTGCAAAAAAATACAAGATCTTTGAAATTAGTCGATAAAAAAAAAAAATTTTGAGAAGCTTACACTGTGAAAATTAATAAAAAATGTGAACATTTATGAAATGAGCTAAATCAATCCTTACAAGTTTTGACCTGCCATAACTCAAAAAGCTTCCAATAATCAACTTACAAAAAAATACATAAACTAGCAGTATACTCTCTTCTGAGATTAGGTTATTTCTATTACATAATCATACAAACTTTTATTTTATATGCTCTTAAACTTAGCTTTTAGAAAACTGGGGAAAAGCTCTCATATACATATACCACAAAATGTAAAGCTTCATTCACTCTGCAACTAAACAATTGATTTCATTATTCAAAGATCTTGGTACAACATTAATCAGTAAGGAAATGAATGAATGAATAAATAAATATTTCATAAAATAATTACTTATGTCCTAGAAAAAAGAAAAAAAACAACAGTATATCAATTTTAGGTAGAGTTACCTAATTGAACAAGCCAATTTCATTGTATTATCGAGCAGTTACATCAGTTGCGAAAACTCAGTTTTCTGTTTTAATGTATTTGATCTGTACTAATAGCCATGTCTTTGAAAATGGCTACGTTTTTTAACTTCATGTTCAAATTGTCTTAAATTATTATGATTACCTGCTTCAAAACAGGTGACTGGGGCATATATCCGAGGTCTGTTTATAGAAGGTGCAAGATGGTGCAGGAAGGAGCGTGTCATTGCAGAGAGCCTCCCAAAGATTCTTTATGATCAAGTGCCTGTTGTATCCTTTCGCTCATAATTGTATTAGTTCTGACAGGACAATATCACAGAAATTCTCAACACAAATTCAGTAACATTTTTCAGATTTAGTTGTATGTATAATAATTCTCATATGAAACAGCTCGGCTATATATGCATGTCTCTTAAAGCCAAAAACATGGAACCAGACAGGCTGAGACAACATAATTTTATATTGTTTCCATCATCATTTTGTTTTCATATAATAGTATCAAAAAGGTCAGCAGTTCAAAGACAATCATTAATGACTGCAACTCACTCATCAAAAAGCACATCTAGATATATCAATTCTGTTGTATCAGTTCAGTTGACTAGGTATTAATGATCATATTGCATCTTTGTAATGTGATCTTGATTGATTCTTTTGTTGTGATGCATTATTTCAACCTTAACTTATCTAGATCTGGCTAAAACCAGGAGAGCGCAGCAGATTTGAAGAGAAGAGTTATTACCATTGTCCAGGTTAGTCATTAATGATTTTAAGTACAAGATACGATGTTAACAGTGATAACAAGCATTTTCTTAGTAATTTGAAATGAGACTGAATGATATCTCATTAGTATTATCTGCTTCATTGCTATGCTAATCATGCTGTCCTATGGCAGGCATCAGTGATATCGATAGTCTCCTTCTCTCAGCACACTTCTTATCCCACCTGCATTGAGTCCCACTCACTTTGTGTGGTGCCAATCTCTAATTTCCCACAGGCAATCTGAAGCATTGACTTTTACTCAGTGTACTAATTGTTACATAACAATTTGATTGTACGTCTGATTTGTGGTCTCATCTGCCAATTATCATATTGCAGCATCTCAATAGATACATTGCATGCATATAAAAGATATGAAACACTGGCGGTCAAAGATTGGATCAAAGGGGAAAAGGAAGTGGGTGGTTTTCCCACACATAAAAGACAGATTTTTAGACATATCTCACACAGTTATTAGCAGTGAAGTGCAAATATAGTAATGGCTTGTTATTTCATCCATGAGTTACACTATCTCCTCTGTGTATATTTTTGTCTTCAGTTTGTTTTCTGCATTCTGTCACTTCTCCATCTTTCTATTTTTATTTCCTTTACACACATTATGTCTCTACCTGTCCTTCCTTTTTTTTTTGTTTGTTTTGTTTGTTTGTTTGTTTGTTTGTTCATTATGCTTTATTTTGTTTGTTTTTGTGTTTTTTTCATTTCACATTTGTTTGTTTCTTTGTACATGTATCTTTTTTAGACCTACCATAGGAAATTGTGAGATGTATATTTTATAGCCTGTAGATCTATATATATATTATAGATTTATATATAATATTCAGATATATAGTGTCAATGCCTATTCTCAATTTCAGTGTACAAAACCAGTGCCAGACGAGGCGTACTGTCCACCACTGGGCACTCCACCAACTATGTACTGACCATGACAATCCCCAGTGACAAACCTGAGAGCCATTGGGTCAACAGAGGAGTAGCCATGCTGTGTCAGCTAGACGATTAACTCTAGAAGTGTCACGAAACCGATACATTCTAAACAGTGTATCTAGATATACTTTGTGTGATGTCATTGTCATATGAGTTTGAATATAATTTCTTGGGATTATAAAAGCACAATTTTACATTTTGTTCTAGCCCTTTCAATAAGAAAAAAAAAAAAGCAAAAACAATTTTTTCTTAATCTCACACATTGTATCAAAGTTGCTGACTCAGAGATATCTACCAACATTTCAATGGTTAACCATAAGGAGTGTTATTTGGCCTGAATATCTGGGTACTAGCACATAATTTGTAAAGCTTGCAGATATCAGAATTTGTCCAGTTCTGTTATTAATGCATGTTTATTTTTTGTTCAGTTATATATTATGTGTAAAATATGGATGATTGATTATGTCATACTACTTTTGTCCACAGTTTTTCTAATAACATTTAATTTTCAAATCTTTGAAACCAACGATAATGTAAAATGAATACCTATATCATGCTCTTTGTTGTGGGGATAAAATTTGTGCCAAAATATTGAAAATGTGACATTTTTTCAACAAATACTTTTAACTTACCTGTAAACTAATTTGTTTTTTAGCTTTACATTTTTACCAGCTACAATCAAACCTCACGTTTTTCTGTATTGTACATACTTGAGTGATATTTTTCATACAGAACCATTATTTACGTAATTATGTTAACATTCTTTTACTGCAAAATGTGTTGCCTTTTTTTCTGCAAATTGATTGTCAAAGTACTACTTCCGTCCAGCCTGAATTTGCCTTGTCAAATTGTAATTATTATTCTGTCTTAATCTGAAATTCTTTAACTGATTTTTGTAGTTCTATCTCAACCTTAGCAATATTCACATAGTTTTGGAATAGTTTTGTAGAACCACGTAAGTAATTTGAGTTTTAGAATTATCAGTCAAAAGTTTTGTCAGTGTAACATCTCTCCTTCAAAAGCTTATGTGAATTAGACATTTGATTTAATTCAAATACATCTATTCTTAGATACTCAGGGATAATCACCCTACCCATTTTATTTCTTGAGATACAAAAGAATATGAACATTTTCTTGAACTTTATATATAGGCCTATATGTTTTCTTGCTCCATTTTTTTTAAGTCATCAGATGTCTCTTCTCACATTATAGTTATACTAATCTTATGAAAATAAAGATGCCCATGTGTTGTCAATATTATGTGGCTCTGATCACTGACATTTGAAAGTCTGGACCTGTGATAAATGAATATTACTCCAAACATTCCACTTTTATGTGGGGTTGTATTATGTTGTCTATAACTATAAATTCCTCAAATTCTACGCATTTTGTGTGGTATATGACATTAATAAGCATGATTTCAGACTGCTGGATGATTTTCAGGGCCACTACAATTATATTTTTGATAATTGCAATTTGTGCACATAAATAATATTATTTCTATTGTAATTACAGACAGAGCTATGGACTATATGCTCTTATCTTATTTTTTTTTGCTTGCACTAGCATTACTTTTGCTTACTTAAACTTTTTGAGACTCCTGATCATCTGTTGTATGTTAAGTCATATTTTTCAGTGTAAGGAAAGACATGCTTGTCTTGATTCAAATGAAATGATATCATATGTTGCATTTAATACTGACTTAATGAGCAACTTAAATTAGATCTAGTTGGGGCAAAGTCCATTTGATGAACTGCAATGCATTTGCGTTTGATCCATCTTTTACTAGTAGATTCTAATCCTTCTTTTTTTTAACTTAAGATCTTGTTTTAATTGTCTCTGTAATTAGAATAATAAAGAGAGATATCAATGGAAAGAACAGTCTATCAATATGCACACATGAAAAATGAATAGTTTTGTAACATTCTGATTTTCATTTCATTATTGATATGAAATCATGTAAAACATAGAATTAATTTGAAATGAGTTGCATTTTATGTATCACTAAGTTTTATGCATGAGATAGTTTGATCAAAATAGAATTTAATGGATTAAATTATCTCCAGATATATGTTAGCCACTGATTCAAAGACATGGAAACGATCACATTTCATTTCATAAGTTGGTTACATTGCAACAATTACTGAAATATTTTTTCTTGGGTTTTTCATCACATAGAAAATATATTCATAATTCTTCTATTTTGACACTTATTTATTCAGATCTAATTATTGAACCTTTCTGTCTTTATTCTTTCTCTATCAGTTCATATTTTTATTGTTGTTTGTTTCATTTTTAAATTTTGTTTTGCTTTTTCAGTTTTGTTCTTTATGATGTAAAATTGTGACTGTGCCCATTGTCCAGACTAGATCAGTCTTTTCCTTGAATGGATTTTTGCAATTCGAGTTCCTTCCACTTTTTTAATCTCTTTTCTATACCTTTGTATGTTTCAAAAATTAAACACATTATTTACAACCAATAAACTAATTAATTGACAAAGATGTATTCAAACTGTGATTGTACTACATGTATATATACATGTTTCATGAATATTAACAAGCCATGGATTGTCTGTGATATCTTCTGCTTACTTTTCTAAAATATTTAAAAAGTACCTTATTTACCATTTCTCTCAAACACCTGTACATGCATTGACTATTGTATGTCTTGGACTAATTTTGTATTATTGTAAATAAACTCATATCTGAAATTCTACTTTGTTTGTTCACTGTGAAAAATATGAGAGTTTGCGCAAAGTGACAGAACTGGAAACCGTTCACATATCAATTGCCCCTCACAGGATTTTAGGTAGAAATATATTGCGAACCGTCAACATTTCACTAGGGTCTGAGATTGCTAGGATGGTCGAGATGAAAGGCCTAAAGAAAAAAACTAGAACAGAACAGGAAAAAAACAAGTTTCAAAGCTTATTCCCTTCACTCTTCCACCTCCAACAGAAATATTTGCTCATCTGTCTACTATGAAATTTATGGAAATGATATGTCTTTGAGATTGTTCAAATGAAAACCTGAATTTTAATTTTAAGATATTTAGTTTCACATTCCATCATTGTTATTCAAAATGAAAGCCTGAACTTTTATGTCCCAACTATTGTCTGTTATGTATCGTTTCTCTCATCTTTGTCTGGTAATTCCCCTCTCCCCCCCCCCCTTTTATTTCTGCCTCCTCTCTCTGATTCTAATCCCAGTGAGCTGCGAGTTAATTCTTTCTAACTCTTAGCAGCTTGCGTTGTGGTGTTCATGTG
>JBCAUA010000018.1:959178-979694 GCA_038406235.1 Peronia verruculata | reverse complement strand
CCTCCCTCTCCACTTCATTTAGGCTACATGTAGCCCAAATAAGGTTACCCATATATATACTATATTCACAGGACATTCTGGGACAGATATTATTCCCCCATCTCTAAAAAATAATTAGTGAAATCGACATTTTCACCTGAAACTGACCGATCCAAGTCTTCCCCCCCTCCCCCTTAATATAATCGAGAAGAAGAGGGTAGGAAATAAATCGAGGAATATTAATATTATTTGTCTTCTGTCAAATGCTTGTGTGCGGTAGTTAAAGTTTGGCCTGCACTCAGGACAGAAAATGAGAGCGGCACGCGTTTTTAATGTTTCTCTCCCTTCGCTTTACGGCAAACGTGAACATGTTTGCCCCCCCCTGTTTGTGAATTTCTTTGTTAACCTCTCATTGTGACCATCTAACGGGTAGTCTGTCAGGTTCTATCCGTTTATAACTACATGCAGATGTATCTGTTCTTTTATCTTTGTATCGTCGTTGGCATCCATACGTCTCGAGAGACGATAATGCAGCGCTAGGTTTGGGGATGGCATATCCTAGAGTGGCCCAGGAGCCCCACCATAGAGTGGCAGTCTCGCGAACAGTTGTTGCAAGTAAAGGGGGTTGACACTGCCACAGAGGCCGCCCTTGCTTTTCTCCTTGCCCTCTTGTCTACGAGCTGGTTGTTTCTGGTGGTCTCTGGCCGCTTCACTCCCTCACTGACCAGTGGCTCTCCAGAACTGGCGGTTGTTGGCAGAGCATTCCCTAGTGTTGGGATCAATGTCGGCTGTCTTGATGTCCCACTTGCAGACATCCTTGAACCGGAGCTGCGGTTTTACTGTGAGGTTGGAGCCCTCATGCAGCTCTCCATACAGCATGTCCTTTGGGATGTGCCCGTCGTGCATGCGGCGAACGTGGCCTAGCCACCTCAGGCGTCTCTGGCTGAGGAGTGCAAACAGGCTAAGGATGGCGGCGCGCTGGAGGACCTCTGTGTTTGTCACCTTATCTTGCCACTTGATCTAAAGGAGGCGTCTAAGGCAGCGAAGATGGAAGCTGTTGAGCCGTTTCTCCTGCCCGGCATATTGTATTGTATAATATGCAGGTATATCTTTATATGATATCTCTCTTACAATAAGAATTCTTATTTTACATGTAGTCTGCATACATGTATTTTGATAATAAAAATAAAGCGCCGTCTGTTTGGACCAATTGATTCAACTAGACCTGCAGTCAACTCGGTTTGGGCCTATTACTATTACTGCTCCTCTTTCTCTATGTCCGCCCCCAACCCCTCCCCTCCCTCCAAAAACTGCGAACAGAGACGCTCCCATGCAAGCCAATGCAAAATTGTTTCGCTCTTACTACAGTGTATGTGGTGCAACTTTTTTATTTGCCTATGTTTCCTCATTGCAATAATAGGCCCAGACAGACGGTCCGTAAAATGAAAAAAAAATACGAATACTGATAATAGTAATAACTTAAAAAAATTTTACTCATAGGATAAAACACAAGTCAGGTACAGAGATTCTCCAGACTGATGAATGACAGATCACATCTCACAACTCCTCAATCTCGTACCTAATCAGGATATCACCTCTGAAGGAACAAACAAACAAAAGAGAAGGATGGATGGATAGATGGATGGATGGATGAATGGGTGTATAGAGAGATGAATTGATAATGGATAGATTCGATGGATGTAGAGATGATGGGCTGATAGATAGATGCACAATAAAAAATACAACACTGGTACATACGTATCATATGTAATCGATACTTACATAGATATGTAAAGCGCTTCGAGCCCTACGGGGGTGAAGCGCTATATAAATGCCCTTTATTATTATTATTATTATTATTATATGTTCATGTACATATATACATACATGTACACACTATACCATTCATACATATTTGAACATATATACATTCAGTAATACATACATACACACACACACATATTCATACATACATAACATACGTACACATACATACATACATATGTGCATACATACATACACACACACATACATACATACACTGTACATACATACATACATATCATACATTGTACTTAACAGACACACCATTGTGTATTATTTCAAGCTCTTTATTCCCAGAACATATATATAAATTACACTGTGCTGATACAATACCAGAAAGCAACTAAGAAACCACATTCACAGTAGACAGACAACATCAACAGTGTGTTGTCAGCATCTCATTTTCCATACTCTGTAAGTAAGAGACAATCATTGCATTAATTCTTATAGTACATAGAAGTAATAGTAAGGTCCATTAGTCTTGCACTCATATTTTGGTAATCCCACTTTCTTTCGGACACTGTTAAGTTTACAATGGACATTTCCAAGACTTCCGAGAATAAGGACTATTATTATTTTGGCATGCTAACGAAGTTCATTTATCTCATGAGAAACGTTAAAGTATTTTTATTAAATATATTTTGACAACATATCGTGAGCTCAGTTCTCTGTTGCAGTGCTGCCCTATCACCATTTTTTTGCATTTTGAGAAAAATTGACGTTTATGTTTAGCAAACTGTTTTTGCACACCAAAAGGGCAAAATGATTTTCAAAATCTACCTGTCTGGGCAAGTGATTGGTGAAATACTGTAATTACATTATATTAATAATATTATGGTAGATATCCAAAAGTGGAGATAAAGCAACAAAGAACTGAGCTCGCAATACACTGTATATCTTCACGTATAAGCCAATCGACAGGAATCGAATTCTGAACTAACATTATTACTACCAACTGTAGGCATACTGTCTTGTTTGTCCTGTCAATGTCTGTCATGTCTGGTCTGATAGAACTTGACTAAAAGTAACAGTGTTATCGGTAGCAAACATGTCAGATCTAATGAAGCCGTCATTACTGTAGGACTATACTATAGGAAAAGTAGTACTGTGCATGTAGAATCATTCCCATGTCTTCTATCAGTGAACTTGCCCACAAAAAGTACAATAACATTTAGGACTCGATTGGGTCTCTCTTGAGAGAGACTGAGTTTCTCACATCCACTAAAGCACAATGTGAACAGTATCAGAGGGATTTGGGTCTTTCTTGAGTGAGACTGAGTTTCGCGCATCCACTACAGCACAATGTGAGACAGTATCAGAGAGATGATTGCAACTTTTACACTGTTTGGAAAATACGTTAGGGCTGTCACATTCTAGAGCATTCTTCATTTGACAGTAAGTGATCGGACATTACCACTTAATTTATGGTTAAAAAAAAAAAAAAAAATGAAGAGAGTGCATGACCTATCTAAGCATTTTTCCAAATTATACGTGTTATGTACGTGTTCTTCCATTTGTGAGCTCTTCTTCAAATTCCTTTGAGTGTACTGTATGTCGATAGGTTAGGTAAAATACAATGTACGTCAACTGAACCAAAGGACATCATTGTGATGTCGTCGTCATCCTGATGTTTGAATACATTGTCTGTTTGTTTGTGTTGGGGTTTAACGACATATCAGCACGATTACAGCAATATTGTATCAAACAGGGTAAAATACGATTACACGTCACGAAGAAAGAACGCGGGACAGAAGACAGGAGCAACGAGAAAGAGTGAGATGTCATCCCTGGAACGTCGGGGATGGCACTCGATGGGTGATGACACCCCACTGATGGCAGGCTTACACCAACTGCAAGTGGGAGCAGAGAACCTAAAACCCGGGCTCCCGCGGGGGCAGTTTGAATACATGTACACATTATTCTATTTATTGTGTCGTTTCTTCTTAATGTTATCTCTTCATCCAGCAAATTTCAAGGAAATGAATATGATTTTGGATAGTCTACTTTTGATGTTGCCCTGCTGGCTGAAAGTCAACGAAACAGGGATTGTTGACCGTGGCATGTGCTGCCTTCCTTTTTCGAAGTGTAGATATATGCAATGACTGTCTCGCTGTTTGATATACAGTCATCACCATTGTTTATGATTGAAAGCTAAAAGGTAAGATGTTTTGAACAATACATTACTTTAGGATTAAATAAGTCCAATCCACCAAACCGCCCACCACTGCGGAGCAACACGAGATATCCCGAGCATGAGTTGATGGTCGTTTGGCTTTACAGTCAGGTTTGAAATCCCTTTCAATCCCAAGAAAGTGCATTGTAGGATTGTCACGGTTTTAAGGAGTGGTTGCTTGTTTTTTGCTGAGACATTTTGTGAGTAGAAATTTGGAATCTTCACATTTTGCCCAGACAGCGGCACTCTGCCTACTCTTCATTGATTTTAACTGCCAAGGAGTGAAGGACACACGTGGAGTACACAGAGATCTCCAAAATATTATTCGTCCTCATCCAAGAAGGCTAGACATCAGGCTTCCATATCCAGAGGAAGCCAGAGGACCGCTGAGTCACTGAAAAAAGTGCTGGTTTTCAATCATCGTGTCCTTTCATCTCCCAATGGGAGGACCCGTGAGTCGAGCCCGGCCACTGCCACCCTGATGTGGATGTGTATTATTTTCACCATGAAGCAGACGACAACCACACTGCCATGTCAACACCCTCCACACTTGAAGTTGGGAGAAATGATTTTCATTTATACATGAATCTGTGGAACTTCTGGATTATCGAAGTGTTGGATATCAAAGTGTTGAATCTTGTTGTGGATATCTGGATGCACATATTTGTATGATGTACATGTACATATTTTACCCGGAGACTAGCCTAGAGCTCTTAGAGCGAGAGCAAGAAATGTCCATACAACAGTTGCTGGGACAAGAAATAAAGCAAAAACTGAAAGATTTGAGCAAAGAGGAGAGACACACAAGAACAGCATGAGGAAATCAAAAAGTGGGAGATCCCCTCGAATAAGGAGTTTGGTTAAACGGTGCCAGGGGCACAAAGATCCCGCAAACAAGAAGAAAAGTCACGACCATTCGTTTCATAAAGGGAGAGGCATCTTCGAAAGAAACTTTAAAGGAGTAGGAAACTGTAGCAGTTACACAGTGGTAGCATCAGAAACACACTAGAAAATTTCACAGGAGGCAAGATTATTCATTATCATGTATTTTGGACTTCTTTAACTAAAGATGCAGAGAATCCTGTACTATGTTACAGGTGTTTCTGTAAGAGTTGAAAAGAAAATGTTCCTTTCAATCATTAAAAAGCAGTTTGATTTTAGTGATGAGGAGAAGGGAGATACATGTATATATGGGCCTTTTAAAAAAATTGTCAAGCTTTTTGCCCCCCGCACTTTTTTATGTTCAAACAAAAAATCAGAAGATTTGATGGTGATTTTTCTGTTTGCATGTTCAATAGGAATATTTCAGTACATGTAACCGCAAATGAAAATTTTAAGCTACCTACATCCTCAAATGAGTTATTTGTGATCTCATATGTAGGCCAAGGTATTCCAAAATGGCCTGTCCCCACTTTTGTTGTCATTATTCACTTGAAAAACAAAAACAAAAAAATTGTAATTTTGATCTTAAGTATCATTTATTCCATTTGTGGTATATGACAGAAATTATCTCAATAATGAACCTCTCCTACTTGTTTGATTTTTTAATTTTCCCCTCTCACTTTGTTTCACGAGGCTCGCGAATTTTGTCCCCTCTGGCAGCCTTCTTTTCCGTTACCGATAGGTTCCGATTTCTGAGAAACAGTTGATGTATTTTTATAGTCATTTCCCTCTTCTGTATCGTCCCAAAACAAGCGTAGCGAGCTGAAGCTTGCAGGGAAATGGTGGAAAGCGGTCAAAACGAGCTACCATGTTAAGCAGAAGCTTAATTCCTTTCCGAAACTCTGCATTTTACATATATTCCTGCTAATGCCCCATTTCTAAAAATAATGTGCATTCAGTAGACTACATTCATCGAAATAACGTATGTGAAAGTGAAATGAAACCCTTCGAAAACAGAGGCGGTGTTGCATCACAAACATTTACCGGAAGTGGATTCTTTGACAGTAAGTTTAATTTGCGTAAGGCCTAGATCTATGTTAAGAAATAATTTCAGAAAATTGATACTTTATTAAGGGTAACAGAAAGGAATTCCATTCCTTCCTTCACTATACAGCAGAAAAGTTGCAGAGGCCTATTGAATGGTGAATTATCTCGATATCGGACTGAGAAGGATTAGACTAGCCCCAGCCGGGTCCTGTACTCCTGTGTAAAATCTTTAAAATAGTATTTCCTTCACCTGGAAACCGGTAGTATCAGCTACAGGTACAATACAGGGACTGGGTTTGCTTAATCTCTAGGTGGGATACACAGCAATGCCATTTTTTTTGTATTCCCCCCCCCCTCTCTCTCAGTATGTTGTGTGAGTGTTCATATTCTCCCTACACCTCTCACTTAGTGTAGCATCTTACTCTTAGTCTTAGTGTAACGTACATCTCTTTTATGTTTCACCCAAGAACCTGCATGAGAAAAGGAGGGAAGAAAAAAAAAAAAGACTTAAACCAGGGGAAAAAATGAAGTGATACAGAGAAAAATTGAACACGGATCCAGTTGGAAAAAGTGGAGCACTGGCAAAAGACCATGAGAGGAAAAAGGGAAAGCATTTGTATAAAACCAGTGGCACAAATGACCAAAAGGGAGCACAGTTGTGCCAAACGCTTTTGGAGGAATCAAAAGAAAAAAAGCAAAAAGCTTGTCAGTAATGTCAGTCCACTCCCTAAAGACAAAAAGTCCAATCACTCTTGAAGGCAGCCAAAGAATCAGACAGCCTCAAGCTCTAAGTGGAAAAGTTGCAGTCTGAACTCGAGAACGAACAGAGAAAGACACAGCGCTATAAAAAGCAGGCAGAGCGAATTACCCCATCACTGGGGGACGAAGTGGCTCAATCGGTATGGCGTCTGCTTATGGAGAAAACAGGCCGGGATCGAAACGTGGGTTCTGCATCGGGGGATGACAGAACACGAAGATCGAAAACCCGCATTTTTTCAGTGACTCAACGGTCCCCTGGCTTCCTGTGGGTAGGGAAGCCCGATGTCTAGCCTTCTCAGATAAGGGTGAATATATTTCGGAGTTCCCGTGTGTACGTTACTCACTTTAAAGAACCCTTGGCAGTTGAAAATCGATGGAAGAGTAGGCTGAGTGCCTCTGTCTGGGCAAAATTTCTAAATGCCAAATTTCTACCCACAGAATTTCTCAACAAAAATTGGCAACTTCTAAAAAGCCGAGATAATCCTACTTTCGTAAGGTGAAAGGCTTAAGAAAAACAAATAACCCACTCTTCCTCTGAGGACAGTCCCCTGTCTCACTCTACCTGATAAGTTTTTCTGCTGTTATCAAAATGAAAGCTTGCCTTTTATTAAATACATTGGTTGCCAGTATACAGACTTACAGACCTAAATATTTCGAATAAAATTCAAGAATGACGAATTGAAAGACATTTTAGAGATGCCTGGCCTTTCATTTATCAAACACGAGGCACTGAATTCTACACAGTTTAAATATTTTTTGCTTGATGCTGTATCCGCATTCTGTCCAGAAAACAGTGACCTCTTTTTACATCCTCTGCACCCTCTTGGAGATATCATTTTGTGATAACGAATTGCGAGGCATCTATTGCAGCTTTTTCTTTTTTATGTTGAACTAATAATAATAATAGCAAATAATTTTAAAACACAAAAAGGTAGAAATGGAAAATGGGGTGCATCCATTCTCCAACTGATACAAAAACAAACAGAGAGATAAGAAAAAGCAAAAACAAACACACACACACACACACACAAAGTGCAAATACAACAGTTTGCAGAGTCAAATACAACATTTAAGTCATCGCAACTACTACCACACAAGTAGATTTACAACAACATTTTAATGCATGCTGATGGTGGAAGTCGGTCTGTCTAACCTGGTACAGAGCACAGCGGCAACGAGGAGACACAGACTAATTTGTTTTCTACCAGAAATGTCTTGTCTGTCTATGCAGTCTCAAGTCAATTCCGCCCGCGTACAGTTTATGGTGCGAGTACCCAGACACAGTCATCATATTCATGAGGTCTGAGGTGTTTATTTGTCCAGTTTTGTCTTAGGGCGGACAGTTTGTAACAGCCTGAAGTGATAATTATGTAGATGTCATAAAAACAACGCTAGTGTACTTATGTCCTTATTATTCTGGTCGAGTTGGTCATGTAAATGAGTGACAACAAAAAACAGGGGGAACATAACAGTCTTACAATAAAGCAAAGAGTTATCTGCCTAAGCTCTTAAGTCCATTTCATAACATGTTTCTCAACCCCCGACCGCTAGTCACGCAACTTTATTATTGCATGATCTAGAGGAAGAGTGATAAAGTGATAAAGTGAAAACAATGAAAAATGATAAAGACAAGATGATGGCAAGTTATAATCTTCGGGTGCCACTTTCATTATGAAATACGTTCTTGACTGCGGTTAGACAACCATGAGAGATATAAATTCATTGCGAACTTTTTTCTTTTGCACGAGGGTTGTACTAAATGAGAAGTCATTATGTAGTAGGCAATGCTCTGCACAGACTTAATTGCTTTGCGTTCCTTAGTCCACAACGTGTAAACAAGTAAAGAACATCAATCTGAACTACAGTTTTCCTTCACCATTCTGATAATTCCAGTGTGAAAAAGACAATTATACAGGCGACATTTCATCGCTGTTTATCCATTCATTAGAAAAATACGTCGTAATTTTCTCTCTTCTGGAAGATACCTGTAGAATAAAAACAAACAAACAAATGAAACAAAGAAGATATGAACAAGATTTCATCCCTTCTTTGCCAAGTCATTTCTCCAAATTGTCCGTGGTTCAGGTAAGGAATGAATGAAAAAAAGAAACAAACAAACAAGAAGTAGATCTATATGAATAACATTTCATTCCCAATTCGCAGGGTCTTGACATCTATCTTCAGTATGTTAGTTCAGTTAAGGTGTAACAAAAGCCTTTGCATAATAATTTTTTATTGTGCCCACACATTCATTCGTCAAAGATATTAGTATCATACTTGTCTTTCTTTACACCGATGTTGAGAAAAGAAGTAATATGGGGTGCATTTCATGAGTATATTTTCCTTCATAATTTTGTTTCAACACAAATAGTTATGGTTTGTGGGGGAAAAAAAAAAAAAGGAGTATGTGAAACATCATTTCAGTGCTAGGATTTTATTCGCTAATTTGTCGGAGAGGAGACAATTTGTGGGCAACTGTCGTCCCGAATTTGGGCCCGGAGTGGTCAGATTGGATCCGGTGGTCACCTTACTGGCGTGCGCTGAATAAATTAAATAGCTGGACACACACGCGTCCAGCAGAACACGCCAGTGGACATACACGCACATACACAGATACACACACACATACAGGCAGATAGACACACACACACACACACACACACAGACTCACAGAGGCGTATGCTTAAACGGTTGACTGGTGGGACGGACAATTCCCGAAGATTTGGGCCCAGCAAGGGGAGAGAGGTCTAAGAGTTGTCGGCCGGGCCGAGTTGTTTATGAGCGTTTCAGCATAATTAAATACAGCCAGTGTTTAGAGCTGGGCAGTTTGTGACGTCCGGTAGGGAAGGGGGGGGGGGGGCGGCTGGAGAGCGTGAGGGGGGGGGCGAGAATGGACACTGAAGCTGGCGACAGAGAAAGCGGGAGAAATAAACTTGACAGAGAGAGAGAGAGAGAGAGAGAGAGAAAGATGGAGAGAGAGGAAAAGAAAAACCGATAGGCCGACAAATAGACATTGAGTTACGTTCTGTATACGTCTTTCAACCTCCTGGTGGAGGTTATCTCCACAATTCTTTGTTTAAAAAAAATCCTGTCTTTACAAAATCCTTTTTAACTTAAAACAAAAAAAATCTCTTACAAATAGACAGGGAAAGTTGAAAATACATATGACTATTTATAGTTACAAACACTCAGAGAGAGAGAGAGAGAGAGGAGGAGGAGGAGGAGGAAGAGACGAAAGATAACGGGAGAGAAAGAAGGAAAAGATAGAATATTGTAGCATAGTGAATTATATATAAAAGCATGAAGAAGATTGATGGACTGAAATGAGGTATCTTTACTTCAGCCAACCCAACTGTCGTCAACACTGCGGTGTAACAGGCCCGACCATGACAATTGATATCCGGCCATGACCATAGAGAACAGGGATTCTAACTAAACTTCAATAAATCATTAAAATTTAGGTGTTTCATAGATCTGGTCTGTGGCAGGGAGCTCGTGCTTTATAACCTCATTTACATTTCACTTCACTTCACTTAACCCTTAGTCTAGATTCCGATAACCGTTGGGGCACCAAGGATGATTGGGCAACCACTTTTCTCCATCCTTCTCTATTTTCAACCTCTCGAAGGGCTTTACCCAGCTTTAAACCTGTCCATCTGCATTACTTCCTGCAAATAAACTATGAGAGGACAAAGATGTGTAAGACGTTGAATTTAGTACGTAATGCATGATTTCTTCTTTTGCTGGGTAGTCAAATGAATCGGTCACAGTGCAATATTTGGAAAAATGCTTGTGCTGTCCTAGTTAGACAACGATTTCTATTAAATTCCCATTCAACGATGAACTGGGAAGGTGAGCTGATCTAACAAGAGTTTTCTTTTTCTTTTTGTGGTATTCGAACCTTTGTCATTTTATCTTGAGACACGCACCCTATTACCCCATGGCAAGTTCATTTAAATACACATCCAGCCTGTATGTATTAACTGCCATATTACAGACATGATTACGTCATTTTACTTGTCAAGATTGACGAGTTCATGACAATCGCTCAGCCATGAGAACCCTCCCCCCCCTCCCCCACCCCTTCCTTTTTTCCCGAATTAATCTTTTTCCACCTTGCCAAAATTCTTGTCATTTTGTCAAAACACAGACGCGTTAACTCTCAACCAGGGCGCCCTTTCAATTATCATAGTTAATGAATACAAAATAAATTGCCATTTCAGCTACTGAACTACGTTCATAACCCACGCCTCAGAAAGACCATCTTCAACTCTTCTTTCAAAAAAAAAAGAAAGAAAATCTATATGCCTAAGATGGTTCTATTTTCACCTCTTCCTTAACAGAAAATCTCAGCATTTGATGGAGAAATAAATACTTGATCGCTTGAAAAGTGCACTACTAAATCAGAAAGTGAATGTACGACTAAATGCCTTTAAACTAAGCCGGTTTCAGAGACAGGGAGCTTTGACAAGAGCCATTGCACAGGCGAATAGTTTAGCCTTAGTTAATCAGTTTGAGAAGACCTAGCCGAGACTAATTTATTCCATGCCCTGTAAAAGATTCCAAGTACTGGCTCCATACTCCCAACTATCACAAACACCCCAGCATTTTATTCAGAAGTGGACGGTTGATATACTGACCAGTACACAGCTAAAACACAACAGAAAATTTACGACATCACGCACTCACTAACCATTGTTTCAGAGACACTAGACATCGTCAGTAACCATAAGGCAGGAAGGCGATTACATTGTCCACGAGCTCATCAGCTGCTCGGCCAAAGGAGACCCGGGGCCGCCAAGTCGGTGAATGACAGAGTAGCCAGAAGGATAAGTTTGCAGTCTTGTTGAAAGCAAAAGAACGAGACACAGTAGAGAGTCGGGAAAATGGGCAGTAAATCATCAAACTTCCCAAGACTACAACAACTAACTGTGGTTTCCTTGACCACCGGTCAGCGTAGTCCAGCTCGGACTGGACAGGCCGAGGCCTCGTACGGCAATTCTTTGATCTTTCAGAGCCGGCCTGTCCTGTGGTGTCTGATGGTAGAGTGAAGAGTCTTTACCTGGCTTGTCTGTTCCATCAATAGGTCAATGGGTTTACTAACCCAGGTATGTTTCCAGTTTGGCTCGCTTTGAGGTGTCCTCTGTCTCTCACCAGGTCAATTGAACCAAATTTGGACAGAACTGCCTATGATAGGTTTCGACACCAGCCTGTGCTGCACGCCTTTCCGAGGTCAGAAAAGTTAAATTTGGACAAATCTGCCTGTGATGAAGGGCCGATTCCCCCCCCCCCCACCTTTTATCTGTCATCGATATTGATCAGTTGTCAAACCTTTATGTTCGCCCCTGTCAGCTGACAAGGAACATGTTTCATTCCTCTTTTCTCGTGATTTGGTCGGTTATTTTGCTTTTGGTTGTGGATTTGTTTTGTTGTTTTCGTGTGTACTTTTTTTTTTTTTTTTAAATAATGATTCATGTTCTTTTCTTTTCTTTCTTTTTTTTTTTTGGAAGATTGGGAGGTTCTGGGGAGGGAGCGGAGGGGTGGGGGAGTGGGACGGGGTAGAGATTGTTAATCTGTCTTAGTAGACCTATTCCTATAAATCAACTCATAAAAACTCATAAAACTCCTCAGAAAATTCAGGCATGGGCAAAAAAAAAAAAAAAACGAAAAGGGTTTGATCAAGAAATCTGACGCCAAATATGGACAAAGTAATTCGATATACATAATTTTTTTTTTTTAATCTTTTTTTTTTTTTATCTTTTTTTTTTATCTTTTTTTAAAATCTTTTTTTAATCCTTTTTTTTTTTAAATCTTTTTTTTTTATCTTTTTTTTATTATTTTTTTTTTTCTCGAAATGTTTGTATTCAATAAATTTCAGTGTATCATTGTTTGCAGCTGTTTGCTGAGCCGTAGAGACTTTTTGAGGTCATTTTAAATTCTGTGCCGAAATCCATATTCACATATTTTAATCCACAGTTAGTACATTCAGTGTTAGGTTTTGAAGGTTGTCATTATTACTACATTATTACAGAATGTATCCATAACTTGCTGGCCACAACATGCTTGACACTGCCTGCAGACGTAAAATGAAACAGAAACAACAATATTAACTGTGTAGCGGATGCAGCCATCCAAAAGAAAAGGCGAGCCAAGAATATTCGTTCATCCCCATCTCTTCTTATTAAACACAGAGCGAAGGATTTCTAGGAAAGCTTAGGTTAGATGGCAACACCCGAGTCTTTCTATCTGCTTTCCTTCGTCTAAGCGGCCCCAGGATGAAATTTCTGGGTTTCTGGGTTGTGAGTTAATGTCCAGGTTTATTCCAAGAAAACTACGTATCAATAAGCAGGAAACAAACAAACAAAATGACAGACAAAAACGTTTCTGAGAAGAATTCAACATAAGACGTCGAGTTTTTTTGTTTTTTTTTTTTTATTGGAATTCACAGATCAGTTTTGGGGTACTTGTTGTAGTTGCTACTATTTTGAATGAAAAAAAAAATCAAAACAATAATTATAATAAAAAGAACGGTATCACGGAGAGTCGGAGAATGTACAAGGAAAGGAAAGGAAAGAAGTAGAAATCCCCCCCCCCCCCCCGCCTTTCTCATCCTACCCTTCCCCTCCCCTGCCCACTCCCCCTCCTCACCAAAAAGAAAAGCAAAACAACTTGCACCACACACACACACACACAAACAGACAGGGCAGTCAAACCGAAAGTGACAGAGAAAAAAGACATCAAATTAATAAACAATCCTGTGACCAACAGAACAACAATACAATAAATAACACTGATCAACATGGAGCTCAGGTCAAACTATGGCTTGTCCCAGCACATGAAGTCTATTGCTTTCTGTGTTGCAAATCATTTACCCATGTCTCAAACTTAAAATCTGCACTGAATACTCAATTTCCCACACGAGTGGACAATACATAGCCTTGCTCACCCTGGCTCCAACAGTCGGTAAGCCTTGGCACTGCACCATTTTCAGTGATACATAAGGCAATCATTTTATTCTAATGTCAAACTGAAGATCTGCAGAGAATAATCATTTGGCTATGGTCGTAAAAACTATCCAACTCCGCAGTCCGCTTGACTCCAAGGCAAGGCTTTTGATCTTGGGATCCTGACAACGTCGAGCGCAGATGCACCACAGTCCGGACCATCAGGGCCAAAACCTTAAGCACCCAGAGAGACTGATTTATGTCCTGTTTTCACAAAGGTAGCTCGGAATGGCCTTAATCCACGCTGAGCTCTGCCAGGGCCGAATGTGCGTCGCACTCTCCGATCACACCCGTGTGCGATCTCCAATCTTTCAACTCTTCAACTTTCAGCCCTGGCAAATGTTTCCAAAAAACCCTCGTTGTCCGTCGAGGATCTTAACTTCTCGGGGTTTTCTCAGATACGGTGTCCCAATCTTTTGAAAATCTCCTGCAAGATCTGCATGGGAAGCCTAGTCAACAAAGAGGGGCGGGTTCTGTATCTCGGGAGCCGACTCGCTAAATGGAGTCTGGGCCTTATGTTTCGAAATGGGTCGTTAGGATTTAGGGATTTTCCCCTGGCAAATGATACGGATACTTTCACAAAATAGGGAAGTCAATGGCTGGACAGACCACGCCCACTGATACTGGATGCTTACAGTTGGGGGAATTAGGATCTCAAACACAGCAAATACTAATTAAGACAATTCTTTCCCGTTTGTGGTCAGATTTGGACGGTCACATTAGAGGGAAGTTTCAGGTGGCCCCCCAAAAAAGAGAATAGTGACCGGTGATTTAAGAGTTAAGCGATAAGGGAGGACAGTGGTTTAAGAACTGGGAAAAAGTCAAACATTGAAAGAATAGAGAAGAGAGATAGTCAGTCGCACACAGGTAAAGGGCTGGATCTGAAGCCACAAGATGAGAGGGAAGCGGAGAATCCTAACCGGTTATCTGCTGGAGCTTGAGTGAATTGAAGGAAAGATTAGAAAAGGTTCCATATCACTGTATTCCCATCCCGCCTCCTCAGCTGTGAGGGTCTGGGGTCTTGCTGGGCCTAGAGAGAAATTTGCTGGAGATGGGGGAGGGGAAAGGGGGAAGGGAATGATTTAATGACCGCGTGATTAGATGTCAAAGTCGCCGATGGAAGAGAAATTGAAGCAATGGTGGATGTGGGTGTCCAGAAATGGCTTCCCTGACCGGCTGTCTGTCTGAGTTGTATAAATCTCGGCCCTTCTTTCTCTCTCTCTCTCTCTCTCTCTCTCCCTCCCTCCCTCCATCCCTCCTCTCTTTTTCTTCTTTCTCGTTGTCTCTGTCTCTAGCGCTCTTTCTTTCTCTCTGTCACCCCTACTCCCCCTCTCCCCTCGCCCTCGTCCTCCTTCATTTTGTCTCTTTCTCTTTCCAACTCGTTCTCGATTCCCCCGTACACTCTAACTGTATCACCACTAATACTCTGTGCACGGTTGAGAATATGTGTGAGTTTGTTTTGTTCTTTATTATTGCTTTATCTTTTTCGGCTATCGCACACATGCTCACAGATTCTTGGAAGAAAATTCTCGACAAACATAAGCACAAGGCTATAATTATATAATGTGCTGAATGCGCAGACTCATTATTTCATACTTTTTAGTGCCACTTTTATTCATTTGTTTATTTATTTATTTATTTATTTATTTTATTTATCTTCCTTTTTTAAAAAAATCCTTTGACCTCCCAGCCCATTCTCTATATCTTCCTGCTCCTTTTCAATTTCTACATCATCCGCTTTTCTTTCTAATTCCACCCATGAAATCAGCTGCTTATCGTGTGGATAGCCCTATATTTTCAGACTATCAACTATACATCTTTGTCCATAATTTTCAACACCGTTTCTCAATCGCTCATCTTCATTAAAGTCTTGCGCTTGCTCTTTGCGCTTGATCCCTTAGACATTAGTCCGTAGGACACCTCTGTCCCAGTCTGCACAACCAGTCTTCTCCATCCATCCCGGCACTCTGCCCTTCTCAAGACGTCTTCCAAGAGAATATTTCCGACCAAGCGAACGGCCGGAAATCCCCGTCTTATTTTAGTAGGGGGTACAAACACTGAAAACTGTTCACTGTCATTGACATAGAAAAACATATAAAAATGTATGGCACCGGTGACAATTGTTCTAGGATCTCGTGGTGGATCGGGAATAAACATCAGTGAGTGTTCTATTTTTATCAGAGGGATACAAACATTCGGCCGGGGATTTCCAGGTTTTTGCTTAGTCGATTATGAACTATTCTAGGCCTGTCCACTCCGTGATGTTGTTTTCCCATCGCCTTCTCTGTCGACCACTCCGTCTCCCACATCTCACTGTG
Source organism: Peronia verruculata (assembly GCA_038406235.1). NCBI lineage: Eukaryota > Metazoa > Mollusca > Gastropoda > Systellommatophora > Onchidiidae > Peronia > Peronia verruculata. The sequence continues at coordinate 963,708 of JBCAUA010000018.1, read as the reverse complement.
CCTTGCAGGATTATTTAAAGTCTAGTGTCCCTCAAATCTTTGTTTCATGACATTGACTTGAGTCTAGGCGTCCCTATACCAGGCCAGACACCCGCGGTAGGCATTGAAGGCTGACTGTTTACATCAACAGATTTAAAACACCGTTCAAAAAACCAGTAACAAGAGGCCAAATTGTTGACCTTAACAATCTGTTTATAAAAATCATAACTTGGCAAAAATGAAAGACAAATTAATTTAAACAGATCAATGACAAGAAAACATTCATCGCATTCAAATATGAGAAATATATCAGACATTTATAACAACAGCCAAATTAAGAAAAGGCCGCCAAATCTGTGAGCCCCAAGCATGCTGAGTTCAACAAGAGTCACACGGTCTGAGTTTCGCTCACCCAAGTTTCGTCTTCTCAGAATGAAAGTGTCCAAATTATGTTATAAAGTTGTGGCAATTAAAACAATTTAATTCTAGGGCCACGATGTAGCCTATTGCCAGCCTTCAAATGAATCCGGTTACTTGGCCTGTTTATAAGGACGTCTAGACTTGAGTCCACTCAGATTCTTTCATCATTGTCCCAGACACCCCACTCCCGTGCCTCTCCCCCCCCCCCCTTCCTCCTCCCTCAGCCACGTAACAACAGCTGACTGGTCTTAGTTAAACTCTTGTGCATTAGACAGATTAGAACTCAAATTGACGTCCGAGATTTATGGGATCTTTGGAGCGTCATATCAAAAGTTCATAACATATCAGAGTGGAGGTTCATTGTGGGTAACTTTGAACTTCAAACTACGACTTCGTGTTCCGTAATGTCTACATGACTGTGCACCCCCCCCCCCCTTCCCCAACATACCAATTTAATACTTATAAAAGTATCACTGTTACTTCCGTGAGATGGTAAATAATGTTGTTTGAAATCATTCCTAATTCCCGATGTCATGGAAATCAGTATAACACATGGTCCTTCACATTTAGACCAATTAAATGTTTCAAAATTTAGATCGTTTATTTATTTACTTTTCATTTTATTATTATTATTATTATTATTATTATATCATTTTCACGTGTAAAAAACACGTAATAGCATCTGATACGTATTGTTCATTCAACTTTTTAGTAATTTTCTTTCTTTCTTTCTTTCTTTTTTTCTTTCTTTCATTCTTTCTTTCTTTCTTTCTTTTTTTTTTAAGGCCATCAAGATTATATATTTTAAATTGTGTGTGTGTTATGCTACTACTGTAACTGCTCTTGTTTCTAGTTGCTGTTGTTGCATTTTCCTCTGACTTGCATTTTTTGTAAATCAAATAAATAAACCAACAAACAATGTGTTTTCTGGCCTTATGATATTACACGTTGTCCAACTATGTCAAATCAGCAATTTTTGGGAGACAAGGTATGTTTTAAAACAATCAGTCCTAAGAAAGGTCAAAGGTTATCAAACACAGAACTTTGTTCAATAGAACATAATAAGATAATTATGGCTATAGCGATTTTATACATGGGCCACCATGTTTTAAGCTAGACTGTTAATATTTTTGTCATCAGTAGCTTGATATCTGTGATATTACATTAAAGGCAGGGAAAATAATTACGATGAAAAAGTGAAAGACGCTAGCCTGTGTGTTTCATCCTGTTTCAAACAGAAATAGAAATACTCACATCACAACAAATTGGATCACAAAGTAATGATTGAAACGTCTTAAAAATAATAATAATAATAGATAGATAGTAAACAGGGCGTGCTTTTTCTTATTACACACTGCTGTACCGTTCTTTCTCTCTCTATTCCCTCTTCTTTCTCTCTTTCTTTCTTCTCATCATGCAAGAGGACTCGAACCCCCAACACTTTTCATAGTACATGTATAATCAGACGCCTAGCCTCACGGCACGGTGTGTGCATCCTCCCTCGCAACCGCCCCCCCCCCTCCTTTTTCCCCTCCTTTTTTTTTTTAATTTTAAATTTTATTTTTATTTTATTATTATTATTATTATTATTTTAGCTTTTGTTTTTAGCAAACACCTTATCCCAGGAACCAATTTTTATTTTAAGACATAACAAAAGTAGAAGTAATTCAGAATCCACCCGGCTCACAAGCGGTTGACACAATTTCCCGGGCGTCGATAAATCACTCTCTCCACGCGAGCGTTTCCACTCATTCATGATTATCTGCAAGATTACCACTTTAGACGGCCAATATTTGAGCCAGCTACTTCTTTCTCACACTGACTCGAGTCCCCTCGCTTATGGCACCACTCCGCTAACACCTAGCGCCGATTAGAGCTGGTCCTTTGATCTTCTCTGGCATCAAAGAGAGCTAAAGAAGGACCGAAGCCAAGTGCCCCCCCCCCCCCCACCCACACACATACTTTTCATCCATTTCCAAGGACCCCCACCTTTTAGTTCTCACTCCCCAGTAAAAGGGAGAGAAATCAAGAGAAATCAATCGAAGGGCGATAAAAAGCCCAATACTCGCCGTTGTGTACACATAGATTAGATATTTGTCTACGCTTTGGCCAGCTTGACACGGTTTCTCTTATCCCATGCACGGCCAGTGATAGACGATTTTCTCCTTGATTAATGAATCCACCAGCCTGCCATACTAAAATGCGATTTTACCGGAGGCCTTAATACAGGGCGGGAGGGGAAAGATCTTTGGAGAAATATAATATACTGTACATACTGCAATATTAACAGAAAAATGACTATAAATAAATAAGAAAGACAGACAGACAGATAGACAGACAGAAGGAAAGAAAGAAAGGAAGAAAGAAAGAAATATTCAACAGACGCAAAGATCAAAAAGATATAGATGGGTTAAAACAAAACTACATTACGTACAAAAAGCGATCTTGTATTGTCATAACTGAGACTGACCAGGTATTAATGTTGACAGCTAGCATGTCATATGATTTTAGAGTTATTATTTGTGTGATGTTTTCAGATAATACGTCATAAAATGATGATCAAAGAGGTCATTTTAAAAAGAAGAAAAAAAAAGTAGGAAAGAAAAAAGAAAAGGAAGAAAGAAAGATAGAAACAAAGAAACCAGAGAGAGAGAGAAAAAAGGAGAGAAAGAAAACGAACAAAAGAAAGTTATTGAGGTTTGCCTTACGTAACACAGTAATGGAAAACGAAAGAAAGAAAAAGGAGAGAACGAAAGAAAGAAGAAAGAAAGATAGAAAGAACGACAAAAAGAAAGAAAGAAAGAAAGAAAGAAGAAAGAAAGAAGGAAAGAAAGAAGGAAAAGAAAGAAAGAAAGAAAGGAAGAAAAAAAAAACAGAATACAATAAATTAAGCATCATACAGTCTAATGCAGTTTTCTTCCTGTAGTCAACGCTGTTACGTTACGTCCTATCTGCGATAGATTCACATGTACAGACATAAAAACATAAAAAAAAATTCAATATTCATATCTTAAATAGCAAAAGGTTGACAATCTGAATTTATAATACGGTTATAAAATTTAATTAGTCAGTCAAAATCAAATTCTATAATCGACGGCTTTACTTCATCTGACATGTATGGCCTAGTTTTTATAATTATGCTTAGTATCGGATCAACCAATTAAGTTATTTGACTACGGTAACTGATCGATTATTTTTGACTAGCTAGTTAAGCGGACTGTTCGACATCAATAGATTTCCTCCTATTAAGCTAACGACTGGACATCCCTGTCTACTTTAAGCAGGAGGAGATACAAACTTTCTAAACTGTTCACTATCATTGACATAGATAATCATAAAAATGCAGGGGATCGGTGACAGGTGTTCTCAAATCTCGTGGTGAAAAGGTAACAAACATCAGTGAGTCTTCTATTTTTAGCAGCAGGGTACAAACACTCCGACTGGGATTTCCAGGCTTTTGCTTAGTCGAATATGAAGTATTAGAGTAACAAAATAATGCACGCAAAGACAATTATTCATTGTTGGTCTAAATTGGCGACATTAAATGAGTGACCTAAGCTGGCCACAGTAGCAGTTTCAACCATTACTTTGACTCAATATAATAGATTACAGAACAAAGAAATAGAAACGAACGCATAAAGAACTATGTACATAATCATTGTTTCTTCTTTATTGATTTCATTGTATCATACAGTAATTTTTTTAAAAAAGTAATAATAAAAATAAAAAAAATAAAATATTTAAAAAAAAAAAAAAAAGATTTCGAATATTTTCAGAATTATTCGAGCGGGTAGTCGACTATTTTTTTATTTTTTTTTTGACTATTTCAACAGTTGTGGTAATGATCCCAACGTTGTTTGAGCTTACGGTACTTTTAACTGTTCTTCACAAGACCCTTTTCTCATCAAATGACCATAGTGTCATGTTATTTCTATCTCAAGCCCCTATTTTACACAATGTGTAAAAATTCAAGACATGTTCGCATACACTAATCAATGCCATTTTTGTTGTTGTTGTTGTTGTTGTTGTTGCTGCTGCTGTTGTTGTAGTTGTCGTTGTTGTTGTTGTTATTGTTGTTGTTGTTGTTGTTGTTGTTGTTGTTGTTGTTGTTGTTGTTGTTGTTGTTGTTGT
>JBCAUA010000018.1:930441-950503 GCA_038406235.1 Peronia verruculata | reverse complement strand
ATTTATCCTTCAATCATTTACAACTGATCCCCTCCACCTGCTGAAAAAAAAAAAAAAAAGTGTTTTTTTTTTTTTTTTTTAAAGATTTCTACTAAAATAATTGTGATAAATGTGAATTAGCCAATATAATTTGTGAAGCAGCCTCACAACTTTGTTCGCTTGACAATTTGTTCTCCCATAGTGTTCTAGTTTTCAGCGTTGATGAATATGCTTTGTGTTTAATCAATTACTGTTGCATCTGTTATCAACAATACATTCTGAGATATATACACATCACTATAATCACATTAAGCAGAACCTGATTTACTCTGTACATTTATTTGGCCTTCCAACATCATAAGGATAACAATCACCAGTAACAGCCATGAGACCTGGACTACTCTCTTTCCACACTGCTTGAAGATTTGAAAAATTCAAATACATGTAACACACACAATTTTGTGATGCAAAACTTTATAAGCCCTCTGAGTTTTGTAGGACCACATCTAAAGCATAATTCATTTTTGGTACAATGCTATGCACATAGAAATCAGTTCTTGAGTTCAGCTATATATATCTCTAAGAATAATTGCAACAGCTCCCAATGATTTGTATGTGAAGTTTTTGTGGCAATACTCTTGACATTCACAAAACAATAAGCAAAAAACACACACACAAAAAAAAAAAAAATGTAAAAAGTATATATATATATATATAAAAATGGAATAACAAGAACATTTCTTGACACAAGGAATAAAAAAACATACTGATCTTCCTATCTAATTCTATATTAATCTTCAGTCTGTCAGTCTTTTTGTCACCAATATTGTTTTAAAACAAAAATGACACACACATACATACACACACAAAAAAAAGGGATCTATCATTTTGGCTTGATAGTCAATATATGTTTATGCACGATGTACTGTTCAATTTAAAACTTACAAACAATAATAAATATAGAAAACAGCCCGAGTTTAAAATGCAAGGTTAAAAAATAGTGGTACAAAGTGGAGTCAGTCGTCCTGATATATAATCTTTCTTCATCTCTCTTGCTAATCAATGCTCATGAGTCTGAATGCCAAAAGCCAAAATTCTCCATACTATCAGAATGGTGCAGATAAGCAAAGAAACTTAAATGGCGTGGCATTGTAAGCAAAAGCTTTAAATAAGAGATTTTTTTTTTATTAAACAGTCTGCATTAAAACCAGTCGTGCCAAAAAACAAAAATCTGCATAACCAGAAACAGGGGGGACAAAGAGAAGGCAAGCGTCATATAAAGCGACAACTGCTCTGACTAGATTGTTCTTTTTTTTTTTACCTTGGCGTCCAGCAGCTGAATAGACATGAAGTTTGTAGGAAGAGAAAAATTAAGGAAATAAATGTTGAAAAACCCGCTTCAAAATAATCCCACAATGAGGCATTGTTTTCTTTCAGTCAGACTGCATTCCTTTGCCAGGCACAAGAGTCAAAGAGATAGACAAGATGAGCATTATAAAGAAGTGACAACAAGGGCACCGTGGTCAAGAGCTTAGGTGTCTGCACTTTGGCAAACTCACAAGTCCAAATCCTTTCAAGGAATGGGAAGAAATTAGAACCTTTATTTTTTTTCATGACTCAATGGTGTCCTGGCTTCTTGGTAGAAGTCTGACATTTAGTCTTCTCAAATATGGGTGAATATATTTCAGAGGTTTTGTATGTGCGGTGCACATGTCAAAGAATCCTTTGCAGTTAAAAACTGGATAAGATGTAAATGAAGATATCATTGGCTGGGCAGTTTCCAAATTCCAAACTTATACAAAAAAAAAAAAAATTTTCTCACCATATTGAGAACACAAATAGAATAAAGCTTCTTCGGAATGAAAGGCTACACAAATTAAAAGAAAAAGCCTTAATACAGGGATTGAAAGGCCATAACTTAAGTATGTCTAGGCAAAATCAGGTTTGCTTCATTTTTCTGAACAGCTCACTGCTACACCAATTTTGCGGTAGTGTGCCAAGCATCAGCAATATCATCAAATCTCCCTAGCTCAGTCCATTGCACATCCTCCGCAGCACTCAGATGAACCCGCTGTGCATATAAACCACCCAGTATCCATCCTTTAACTATTCCACAGGCAATCATAGGTGTCGACTGTTACTCAATGGCATTATTTCCTACATCATAAATAAAATATTTGGCTCCTGAGCACACATCTGACTTGGGCTCTCATTGCTAGGTCATCTGCCAATTATCAGCTTGTCGTATCTCTCAAAAAATTCTGTACATAGATGCGAAACACCTGTCAGGGGTCAGCACATCGGAGCAAAGGGGAAAAGAGGACACATCATATTGCTTACAAGAGACCACTTTTTAGATGTGCCTCGTACAGTTATTAAAAGTGGCTGAACATGTTCAATACCACATTTTCAAAAACAAACTATGCAATGAACAGGTTTTTTATGTTCTGCTTGGTAATTTCAAACAAAAAGAATAAATCAAACTTTACATGTTTTTACAATGATTGTTTATACCTGAAGGTTCCTGGCAAAGGAAAGCAATCTGACTGACTAAAAAAAAAATTGTCTTAACTATTTATGTTCATGTTGATGCAAGTTCTATGATGGAATCACAATTTAACCCTTATGCTGCCAGTATTCCTCCTATAGATTTCTAACAAATCATTTCAAAGTCTCACATCAATTTTCTGTGCTCTTTGTCTCATGAAATACAAACTCTAGTAAATCATTATGGATCTTTGGTTTTCTGAAATGAATAAGGACTGTGTAACAAAAGATATGGATACACATTACATACAAGGTGAAATGATCTCTGTTACAGGTGTTACCTATGGATGGGAAGGAGTGTCAGCCTCTGCAACCAGCTTACAAAATTCACATACAATGGGCTTATAATATAATCATACAAACAGCATAGATACATCCTCATGCTATAAATCTTAAGCTGAATACTTCAGAGTAGTTATCACATTTTTACCACCACCACTACATCACATCCACTCTGTAAAACAGAATGGGTTCTGGAAATCATGTAACTTTTCTAAGATGCCAGTTATTCACTGGTGTAAAACATCTTAAATTCCGTGAAAGAGCAAAACAAATCTATCAGCAGTATCAGATCCAATTAACTATTTCAAGAGAAAACAACTGAGTCAACAGAACACACTAACCATTCAGATTAAAATTTTTCTTAAGTCTCAAATTCTTTTCTTCTTTTCCTTTCTTTTTTTTCTTTTTCTTGTAATGTTCTCTTTTTAAATGTTTAAAATGCTCTCCTCTTCCATTTAGATTATGATTTGTCTTCCATGGTCCTGCATTTTTTTTTTTTTCCATATTGATTATAATAAGACTAACTTGAAATATGGAAATATCAGCCATAAAAAGAAACTCATAAGACAACACCGTTCAACATGAAAGTTTGTTCACTTTTTCATTCAAATTCAGGAACGGCACATCTTAAGTCAAATTGTTTTTCTCTCCTAGGATAAAACACAAAAGATTAAAAAAATTAAAGAAAAGCACAGGACAGGATAAGTAATCCTGATGTTCAGGACCTCCATATTTGCCTGGACTCTTAAACTAGACATGACATAGACTAGGCTATAATTTTTTGCAGTAACATTCTTAACTAGCATGTGTCACTCATACCTGCTGTAGTGCTTCCAGCACAATGTTGCGATTTGTCTTGAGAGTGGACAGCTTTTGCTCCAGCAACTGCCGTTTGTCAGGAACCACGGCCATAAGGTTGAATCTGATGTCATGGTAGGGCTCTCTGTGATGAAATAATCCAAACGAAGTATGTCCACTTATCCTTCGAGAATAATTCTTGTACAACATATTTATCCTTTTTGAAATGAATTTTAGAACATATCATGAGCTCAGTTCTCTGTTGCCCTATCTCCATTTTTCACATTTTGAGAAAAACTGATTTTCACATTTTGAGAAAACTGATGAGTTGTGCTTAGACACTGAGTTATTTTTTAAAAAAATTACTATTGCTGAAATGAAAATGCATTCATTTCTGCACAAGACAGTATCGGTCTTAACCTAAATTTAAAAATATTTCTTCATTTAAATCAGGTTTTTGTGAGGTAGCTTTGTAGATTTATTCATACGACTGGACCCCACATTTAACTCGATTTTCTTGGAATTTCAGTCATTGCTGGGGGGGAGGGGGGGGGGCCCCCCCTTTTTCTTTAAACTGCAATATCTCTGGCTAGAACAAAGCCAGCTGAGAACTTTAAATATTTACCTGATACCAAAAACCTCATATAGTAAAAAATTGACATACCTCTCATTTTGACTGGCTGCAAGACCTAATATCTCCAACTAGCCCAAAATGGAGATAGGACAACAAAGAATATCTACTGACCTACTAATCTGTGATGAGCTTACTGTTTGGATTTACAGTACAGTCTTTGTACTCTAGGTACAAAGGTTTTTTTCATTCCAAAGAGAAAGAAAGCTGATGTTCACAAACTGTTAATTTTCCTTAAGTCATCAAGAATAAGTGAAGTTGCAAGTTGCATGCAAAAATGTGCAAACAACACTCAGCTAGTTATTGCTGGCACAAATAATTTCATCAACTCAGAAAAAACTTTGGAATTTCACATACAATTCATACACAAATACACAAGAACTGCTTGGACATCAAGTGTTAATATGTACAAAATAAGTACGACTGGACAAACTTTTTTTTTTTTTGTTTTGAAGAGAGACAACAATTCATCCTGCACACTAGCATTTGCATCAAACTGATGATTTGACAGATGATGGGATCACTTTGCTACTGTGGGAGTCACTTTGTTCCTCTTTTGACCCTATTTGTTGTTATGCAGATATTATTTTTTTGCAAAACTAACTTTAAAGCAGAACATTTAGTTCAGAAAAGTCCCTTCTTTAGAGCTTTTGTTTAAGATGCTATACTATCTTTCTTTGTTTATTTACACCATGCTGATAGTATGGTGAATTTTGGCTTTTAGCATTCAAACTCACAGATTAACAAAAGGAGGGAAAGAGTATTCAGATATCTTACTCTGCTTTGTGCCACTATTTTTTAACCCAGCATTTCAAACCAAAACTGTTTTCTATACTACTAATATTAATAAGCTTAAATTTAACAGTGCACTGTTCACGAACTTTGAAGTATATATCTCAGCACAACAGAAGCATGGATAAATAATTTTTTTTCACCAAAGTAAAGTATATCCATTTCCTTTCCACCAACATCAATAATTCTATACATTGAAAATCTGACACCACACAAATTTACACACATATATATCTAACTTACCCTCCAGTGGCCATTCCCAATCTATCTGTGATCACACGCCGGAATTTCTCTGTCCAAGCTTCACCCTTTTCCCATGGACCTGACAACATAAGAGTAATGCACTTTGCTCTTTATCAGAAACAGTAAAATGATGCAAATCAATGTAGATATCCAAATTCTTAACTGATGACAACTTGAACTGCAAATGACAGGCATCAATTTTGTAGTAAGCTGACAAATTTCACAACAAGTTTGCTTAGAGACCCTGATATATACACTCAACTGTCAAATTTCATAATTACCATGATCTATTGGGTGTGGCTTCAATCCATCCAACTCAAACAGGTGGCCGTGGATGGGAACATAGCTGACATAGTGGAAGGTTTCAGAGTCCATTGCTCTCACACTGGACAGACCTGACTGTTTCTCTGGCATAGGCTTGCTGGTTTCAGGCCTGGGTACAAAAATATGAAAAAAAAAAGTTATTGTGCTTACTAATACTATTTACATCTATTTGACTGAAAAAAAAAAAAATTGACTCTTTGTTTAATCAACACGATAGATGTTCACAAGTTGTATATTTTATCATAACAAAGGTTCTATAGTAGCATGTATATAAAATTTTAGCATTGTCAAATTCTAATTATATGAACACAAGATCACAGCCTAAATGAATTAATCCAACTGTTTAATCACTGATATGACCTATATTTCCCAACTGTCTAATCACTGTTACGATATCTTTTTTATTCCAAAGGATTCAATGACATTGTAGAATACCCAGATCTCATTGCAATGCTTTTTTAGATAATTCTTACCTTGCAAAACTGTTGTGAACTCGAGCAAGTTCTGGCATATTGGCGATGGCATAACCTTTATCCTGATAAATAATAACATATGATTATCACCTCTGTACTACTATATATATCACTTCATCTGTAAATCCTTCAATAAATCAATTTAGCAGAATTGAAACTCACACCATCTTTACATATCATGAGTCTACAAGATAGCTAGTTCCATAAACTAATTGTTTTTATGCACATAGGACATGTAAAAATAACACGATGATGATACAAAAGAAAAGATTTAATTCAAATAAGCAAACTTTTTACATCGATTGTCGATGAGAAAATATGATGGTGAAAGCAAAATAACTATGAAACAATCAAACCTCAGGAGACATGGAGTCTGTGAATTCTTTGATCAGATTGAGTGTCTTCCCTAGCTTGACTCTGTTGTCGCAGTTGAGCAAGACACTCAGTAGTGCATGGGTTGCACATGAATTGGGAATTATCTATGGGACAGGAAATAAAAACTGAGGATATCAATCATGAATAATGTAATTTAATGTACATTATACTACAACATCACACATTAGCAAGAAAGTGAAATTTTGTGTCACTGCTCCAAGTGATTTTTCAAAGCTGTAGGAACAAATCAGTCAAAACATGGAAGAATAACTGTGAAAAATAAGTAAATCAAATCATGGTATGACCGCAAATGCAAAGAGTCTTGAGTAATGCTATGGCAGATAAATAAAAAATTGTTAAGTACTTTTTGGCCATGTTGTATCAAATATTTAAATAAATTTGAATCTTCAGCAAGGAGTAAAATCCTAAAGTCTATATTGTTACAACATTTGAAAGAAATTTTCCTAGTGCATCTCATTAGAAAATATTTAAATTAAAAAAAAAAAATAATAATAATAATAATAATAATAATAATAAAAATCTGGGGGAGAAGTATTCTTGGATTATAGCTACAATCCTTGCCTATTGAGACAGCAACACAAGAATGGGAGATCATCTTGCAGATTATCTGCCCTTTCCAAAAGAGGGATTTGTGTAAGGGGAGATCATTTTGACCAGACTTTCACTTGCCTTTGCCAAACAAAAGAGTGTCAAGCAAGCAAAAGAGCAAAAAAATCCTTTTACAGCTTGCCATTCGAAAGATTAATCACCAAAAAATAGTTGATAAAATTATAACAATAAGAAGGAAACATACACTTTACATCAGAATTTTTTAAAAAAACTTTTCATGGCGTATGTTTCAAGTAAAGGGCGCATAAGTGATTTTTTTCCCTCCTTACCCTGCTTTTTCAATCCCTCTTTTGTATGGTAAACGGAAGTAATAAGACTGAGCACAACCATCTCCCATTACAAAATGCATCAGCAAAATTGCATCAATCACAATGTACAGTTACCTGTTGGGCAAAAAATATATTGTTGACAGCATCTGCATCTGTGACAAATGATTCAACCTCTGTGTTGGTTTTCCTCCTGCTTCGCCTCTCTTCAATCCATCGGAACAAGAAAATGAAACCATAAACATGCCTGAAATATGTATGGAAATAATTATAATATATTATATTATAAAGGTGAATAGCTGGGGCGCTAAAGTTAAACACATTTCTGTCTATCAACTTGCTAAAGATATAAATTTTTCAGCAGTCTTGGATGGGATACTTCACTAAAAATAATTAGGATATTAAATTTGTGTAAACATGGCTTTGGGAAACCCATGTTCACTACTGATGAATAAACAATAAATAATTCAACAAAATCATTTTAGCAAAACAAAACAAAAATAATAATAAAACACCTGGATGTGATGAATTTTCAGTATGTAAAAGAAATGATATTACCCTTCCATGGGCTTCTGAAGGTCATAGATCTCTTCAACTTGGACTCCATTCACTCCTGATGAATGCAAAGAAAGACATTACAGGTCTTTCAATCAAAATACATCCTAAAATAGCATATATACATATTATAGACAAAAAATTCTAACTGATGCCATCAATACAACACTTATGACTGTCTATAGTGATAATCCATACTGATATATGTGTTATACTCCAACTGATTTTTTTTTTTTTTTAAGAAAGGCAAGAATAGCTTAATTCACATATCATGGTGATGCACTTACCAAAGTCTTCAAGCAGCAATGTAAATAAACCTGGAAAGAGGAAACAAACTCAAAATGAAGACAGGTCAGAATTTATACATATACTGAGTGCTATTACCAGTCTATCCTATCTTTGATTCATGAATATAAAATATATACTCAGATCTAGGTAAAATTACACCTGCATCCCCAAGTAATGCTGAGCACAGTCATGAAAAGCATCCTGTGATTTTATACTCTCAAATTGCATTTCTATGAGCTCAACAGAAACCATAGGGTGCTTCATGACAAAATGAAGAATAGAGTATTTATCAATTTAAAATTTACACTGTAAACTGAAAAGATTAACTGAGCTGGGACTTTTTCAATTTATGACTGAATTTTGAAAAAAAATGTTTAATTTGCTGAGTAATTCTTTGTATTTTAACTACTGTGTGAGTATGTTTTCTTCTTCTTCTTTTTTTTTAGTATGTTTGTTGATCACTGATAAAACAGATAGTTTATGCCTAGGCTATCTTATGATAAAAGTTTCATGAGTCTAAAAGTTGGTCCCTGTGCCCATATGCGATTTGACACTGCCATAGCTCATTCTGTGTCACTGCTGTCATGTTTACACTAGGTTGATGAAAAGAAAGAGGCTTCAGATAGACCTAATAATAATATTCAGCAAAAAGATGACAAATGTGGCACTGATCAACTAACCGTCTAAGTATCACTAAAACACAGCAGATACGTTTTCTTTGCCAGTCAGACCTGGTTATTTCCAAGTTCAAGTTATGGATAAGGTTAAGTGAAGTGTATCATCCTGATAAGTAACGATGTTTACAGTTTGATTTCAGGACTTTGGTAACAACCTCACCAGCAACCAATCACCTCTTAATATTTCAGATCATTCATAAAATTTTAGGACCAAAAAAAAAAACAAAAACAGAAAACAATTGACTTTGATCTGTTCACAGCCTAACCAACTGCCGCAATGATCCATTGAACAGACAACAAAACAAACAAACTAAAATGGCTTCGATGACACTAGATCTAGATCTAGATCTTAGATCTAGAATCTAGATCTAGATTCTAGCCTAAAAGTCTGAAATATTGTGTGTTCATTGTGGTTGAAGAAAGCGAAACCGGCTGCAATTTAATCACAAGTAAATCTAACTGGTTACCTGGGTCGCTCTCAAGTTCCAGCCAACCTTTGTTCATGTTGCTGTAAAGTACATTGAGCCAAAGTTACAGGAACATAATTATGAGTTTGTGGAACTGAGAGGAAATAGCACCAATAAATCTCTATCAAAGAAATCCACGACTTGACATAAGATCATTGATAAACAGCTTCACCGGAAGTACGCCCAGGGGAGAGAACGCTTGTTTCACGGAAGAACGGTGACCAAGCTAGGACAACTCTTCTGAGCTTTGCGCACCTCAATTCTCTGTTTGTTTCCCTTACTCGTCGTAACCTGAACTCAAATAAATTTATACATCTTGATGTGTGTGCTCATGGTGTGCTCTACGCAGGATAAAATAGGGATTCAAATGAGAGTTTGTTGAGGCGAATTAGTTGAAATCTACTTCTATTACTGGTTTTGGTCTCTCATTCGTTTCGGTAACAAAGTGGCAAAATTGGAAGCGTGGAGGAATTTACCAGATATGGGCCTACTATATTTCTTGGATATCAGCAAGATCACAATAGTTCAAAGATGTAAAATAAAATATTCTAAATAAGAAAAAAGTAAATAAGAAAACTAAAAGCATGAACTGGAAATTTAGTACAGTGGGAGTTGATGGACAACTGCAGAGTGAGATGGAAAGGATGCCAGTGTGTAGCATGGATCAAGATCACCTTAATCTCGAGCAGAGGGTCTCAGAAATATTTATATATTATGCATCATGCAAAAAATGGACTGCATTCATTCACAAACTGGAGCCTTTTCTTGTCTGAGAGGTGCGGGGAACTGGCTGACCTATTTAGGAATCTCAACCACAAACACTCTAGCCTAAAGTACATGTAGTTGGTCGTGCTTATATCCGCATACGAACAGATTATTCAAAAATTCATTTTTTCTCTCCCGCTTCTCTTAGCAGGTTGTGAGAAATGTGTTAAACTTTAGCTGTTTACCTTGATATATAATTAGTTCCATACATATTTTAGGCATGTTTATGGTTTCATTTTCTTGTTCCGATGGATTGAAGAGAGTCGAAGCAGAGGGAAAACCAATACAAAGGCTGAATCTTTTGTCACATGTGCAGATGCTGTCAACAATATATTTTTTGCCCAACAGGTAACTGTACATTGTGATTGATGCAACAATATATATATATTACAGTGTTATATGATGGCTTTTACTGGTGTGAACGTGAGACTTTGTGTGTGTGTGGGTGTATGTACGCACGAACGTAAATTTTATGTACACAGCTACATGTCTGTGTTTGTGCGTATGCATGCTGGTGCATAAGTGTATGTGTGAGAGTATAATGTGTTTATTGTTCATGAAGAATAGTGCGGAACATGAGGGCAGACCTATCCCCTTTTCTGAGAATCTATTTGTGCAGTCGTAAAATCTAAATTCATATTTAGTCCCTGTCATTTACGGACAAAGAAAAAAAAAGGCATGCAAATAAACAAACATACATGTAAATGCATTTTCTCTCAATACAGTTTTTTTTTTTTTTCGGTTGATATATATATATTTTTTTAAAATTGTACACATCACTCTATGTTGCATTCGTCAATACTCTAAAGTCTGAATACTTCAATTTCCATACTGTTTAGATAGACATCAGCCTCTGTCTTGATCAGGTCAGCAATTGTCGTAATTAAAATTTAAATAGAACAATCTGTTCCCATCTGGAAGAGAATCTTGGTCCGACATAACCATAGCATGAAATTAAAAGACAATGACTCCCTGTCTAGTCTGTTGGTACATTTGAAAACAAAGCAATCCACCTCAGATCTGATTAGCCTTTTACGACTTTCAGCAGCAGTTTCATCCATTGAATTTGTCAAGTTCATGTCACAACCCTGACAAAGCTGCGTTCAGTGAAAAAACGCGTTGTCAAGGTAGCCATATTCGTGCAATTATATTCATACATTATCGTACTGTTTGTCTTTCTACCAAGACCATTTTAAGTGCAAACATATGCAAGAAAAATAAAAAAGGAAAGAAAGAAATGGGTGAGAGGACGAGTAAAATAATAACAACAAAATAAAATGTAAAAACAGAATAGAGACAGAATACAGACAGACAGAGACAGACAGACAGACGGACGGGAGGAAAGACAGAATCAGATGGACAGAAGGTTTTCTCAATAAATATAGCTATATATTGCACTCAAGCGTGCTCTATATCCGTTTATTAATATAATGGTTCATAAATGCCAGTTGAGGCTTGACATTGTTAACAAGCCGTATCACACCTGATTAAATGAGATCTGACTCCACCTCCACCTCCCCCTTTTCCCGCACTACTCCCAACAAAATTGCTCCAACGGAAATTTGTGGTGGCCTATCTTCTTTTTTTTTTTTTTTAATTATTTTATTTTAGGGGAGAGCGAAGGCGGAAAATTGCTTGACATTCATAAAACAACAGGAAATATGCCCTACCCCCTGACTTCCCTTTTATCCCGGGCTAACGCACTAAACTCGTTTCAATAAAAGCAAATGCCTACGACACTTGAATGTAATGTAGCCACAGGTCTTTCTCAAAAGCTACGGTCGCGATTTTTGCAAGACGGCAACATAGGAGAGACACTATGTACCTTTGCACCTGTCTTATAGTTATAATAATGCTAGGCTTTCTCACAAAACGAACTGCAGTGACCTCCCCAAGAAGTACTATCATGACCATCATTCTTTCTTGTTTCTCTATAAAACTGCGAACATCAATGACCACGAGAAAAGGTAGAGCTCGTAACAAGGGCGTGAACTCTCGTTTGGCGTACAGAAAGCAGTTGTCCTGCCTGCTCGGTATGTAGACGCTGATAGTTGCCAATGACATACAATGTTAATTTTCGTCCCGTTTTCTAAATAAAGGAGTAAGGTGTTTGAAAGTCCAGCCACGGTCACCTGCGAAGCCGGTCAGCAGTTTATTTTTTGGTCCATTCATCTGAAGATAATATGTTGCTAACAATAAAACTGCACATTCTTGTTGGTACCATGCCCCACCGCAGACATAACAATATAATGTGCACCACTTCTATGGTGGCATAGATAGGCCAATATTAGCTTATCTACAATAGTGAAAGGATGGCAGTGTTCATTAATCCTATTTGGACTTTTTCATGCCCGTTAATCACCATGCTTTAAGTAGAGACACAGTCAGACGCACAAAAGAGAAAGAATGAAAGATAAAAAAGAAAGAAAAAAAAAAAAAAAGAGAATACAAAAGTACAAAGCAAAGACAAAGACAAAAAGAATTAAAGAGAGAAGAATATAAAAAAGGATTGGAAGATATTAAGAAAGCAAGAAAGAAAATAAAGACAATAAAACAGACAGGACAAGAGAGAGAGAACAGGATGAACAAGTACAAGGAAGAAGAAAAAAGAGAAAGGAAGAAAAACAACAGAGAAATTAACAAAGAAAGACACAAAACAAAAACAAAAACAAAAAAAGGCAGAGAAAGAAGGAAAGGAGGAAAGAAAAGTGTGTAGATAACAGAACTAGGGCAGGTGGCGAGTCACAAAGACAGGTAGGACAGCTAACATTAGAGATGACACCAGCCCATCTAATTACCACATCATGGACTATCTATTCTGTCTGTCCCAGGTGTCACTCTCATTGCGGATGTATAGACAGACAAGGGCGGGAATTTCCATAGAAAAGTTAAACAACAACAGAAGCACGAGTGACCTTCTCTTTGCCAACTGGCAATGTTCCTAAAATGACGTTATTTTGTTTCTTTGTTTTGCTTTTTTTTTAAAGTCTGTTCCTGCTTTTAGTTTGTTTAAACATTTTCTATGGTGAACTTTAACTTCAATAGGTGAGCTTTTCATCCACACATTATACTTTCCTTGAAATCAGCCCTGTGTCCACTGGTTCGGACATGCACAATCCTTGTATATACTCAACCATTACAGACTACCGCATGATCCTCTCCAACATACTGACCCTTTGTGACTGGGCTATGTACATACAGGCTGATGTAAAGTATATTTGCCATGTTTGACAATGCGTGCAAGATTTTGTACACATAGATAACGCAGGCACAAAACAGTGTACTCGTATGTTCCTTTTTCCCGAGTGGGTGGAAGTCGAGAGCTGAGAAAAGGGGAGACTTAGCACAGAAAAGATAAAGTAGGGCCAGTGTAAAGAAAGACAGATGTTAACGAAAAAAAAAAAAAAATGACGATGGCAAAGAATAGACGCTATATTCACTAAAGGCAAACAAGACGACAGTAGATTACATGTGACACTTGCATTCACATCAATACCAGATTGAAAATAGAATGGGAGAATGGCTGAGCATCAGAGTGAGGAGAAGGAAATGACGCAAAACAGTCACAATAACAGGCAGAAAGAAAGACAGACAGAGAGACAGACAGACTAGCGGACAGTCAGGCAGACACGCAGACAAATACAGAGACAGACAGGTAGCGAAACAACAAAATCAAAACAATGGCACGATTACAAGTCACATTAAACGGAATATAAAATCACGAAAGAAAACAAAAATGTTTAGGATTTCAATGAACGCCTTTTTATTTCAACAGTAATTGCATTCATTATTCATCAGTATTATCATTCATCAATTCATCATAGACATTTATAAGTCAGGTCATCTACTTCAGTACATACATGATGTAAGACAAAAATACTTCAAGATGCACATCAGTAATGAGAAAATAAATTAAAATTTCAAATTTACATTATGTACATAAAAAGAAGGGTGTCATAGTGTTATGACGTACAGGAATATTCAAGAAACAATACAGTCGCCGTTTTCGTGCATGTCTATTCAAACTTCGCACGGCAAACTATAATTTGTTATCGTCACTCCTTGTTTATTGATAGTTTCCAATCGAGCTGACTAGGCCAATCGATAGAGTATAATATTGCACACAAAATCATGTCAGGAGGTGATGAAGAGATGAATCCCACCATCGACGTGGCTGACACAAAAAATCTATATTTTTTCATTACAGTTGGGTGAGTCATCAAACATTCGGCGATAAAGGCAGGGGGTGAAGTGGTGGCTTAAATTACCACATGCTTAAGTTATAGATGAAACGTGACTCTCCCTGGTCGACCTCCATAATTGACCTAGTAATCAACCATAAAAACCACGTCAACACTGTTGAATTAATATAACACCATGAGCAAATGAAGTTTTCAGATTGAGACCTGAAAAATGCATGTATATTTGCCATTAATTGCTCTCTGGGTCCTAATTAAAAGTTTGGAACAAAATAATTCAGCTCAATTATATGTGCACAGCACATTCTATTTGACCCAGAGCTCTTTTCTCTGTATATTTTATTCGTCAAACAAGCAAGCACGCAATTTCATGCTTTTTTCTTTGTTTCATTCCTGCTTTCTTTCTTTGTCAGCTTCTGATGAAATAAGCTTAGTACAAAGATATAATTTGGACATTTTGTTTTCTTTGATGCAGTTCTCACAACACAGTGATAATAACAAGATTCTCTGGAAATGCATAGTGATTTCTATGACACACTTAAGATGTGGCTGACAACTTTACTGACAGCCATAAGTTTAAATGAGCCATGAAAAAAAAAAATCCGTTAAATAAATATTTTTATGCGATGTTTAGTGTTGAAATGTTAACAATCTTCAGACAAAACATTCAGATAGATCTAATGCCAATGTATGTATACAATATATGACATAACAATAATTGTTTTCCATTTCCAGCATGGTTCTTCAAATAGAAAATAATAAATAAATAAATTAATAAATTAAAATGTTAATATCCTGATGGGGATTGGCGATGTATTATTGATATTATGACAATGAATACTGAGAATTGACTGAACAAATGCAATGAAAAACTTAAGTTCCTGTATGCTAAAAATGTGCACCACTTAACATACAAAACAAAAACAATTGAGGGGGTCAGAGCGACGTTTCCTCACTGTGGGTTTGACAGTGGTTTTCTGGCAAGTAGAGCTAAGTCCTATCAGCTAACCTGGCTGCAGACCACGGTGTTCACAACGTGTAACTTGTGAATCGAGGAGTGGCGAGCGAGGGAACGATTTGCGTGGGTGTACGCTCTTGTAACCGGGCTTTGCTGCACGTAAGCCCAAACTGCCGCCCTTCTTAGCTAAAGCTAAACTCGAATGTTGTTACGGAACAGGCCAATGGCTCAACGGTTCCTCAAATCTTTTTGTTTAATATACAGGGTGCAGCCCTAATGCACAAAACAATGCACTCTTCAAGCCTTTATGCCCAAAACAATATAACAAAACACGTAAAGACAATGAAGTAGTGATTGTAATGATTTTGAATAATTAGGGATTTACTCGTGTCAAATTTGACAATCAACGAAAAGTACACCTGTAAAGTAAACATCCTTGTCATCCCACGTAAATTATCACTTGTTTCAACAACCTTGAAGCACAGCTAGGTCTAACTTGCTAAACCTTTCACCCATTGTCATCTTCTTTTTCTTTGCTTTGCTTTTTTAACACCCAACCCAAATAAACAAGAATGGGATAGTTTGTCCTTTTCACATGCAAACAAACAATGTGAAAAACACAATGTTCTAATCGAAATGAGTGTTGGCACAGGGAAAACTTTGAAGAATACATGGAGTTTTTACTTATCTGCCTAAAGGTAGATGCAGCAAAACACCAACATTTTCGTTAGTTTAAAATGACAGTTCGAACTGAATGGATCTACGAATTCGACTATGTCACCCCTTATTTGTCTTTGGCACTGAATTCGGCATGTCATATTAATTAACTAATAGCGATTAGAGACTGTCAATTTCCTGAAAATAGTTAACAGCCGCTGATTTCACAGTGCTTGTTTCTGTTTGTGTATGTGTAGGTTTATGAAGAGAGTAAAAACTGCGCCAGCGCATTTGGTTATAACAATGAGCACCTCCCTGAGATAGTGAGTGTGCATGTACGTGTCTTTGGGTGCAGTGAGTATTGTTTGTTGTGGTACAAGGTTAATTTACTTCAGGGTTGATTTCGTTTGCACTGGAGGGGCCCTATGTTTTGTAGACCTTGTGCCAATAACTGTTCGAAATCATAAGCTTACACAAAATGATCTGAATACATATAGCACCAGCCTTTCCCTAGAGAATTATTACACATGATGTGCTGGCAATTCACTCCAGTAACAAATGCTATCAAAGAATCGAGGGCAATTACTCCTGAATGGCCAAGTTGATATGACTGCCATGCTTTGATACAGATATGTGTGTGATGCAAGCGAAAGTGCACATGCCTACATTTTTCAACGGGACAAATCAGTCAAGACTAGTGTGAACACGATTCATTTAGAATGTAATATCAGACCAAATAACAAAATCAATCATGAGCAAAGACATGAGCTGATAACAGATGATTAAAAAAAAAAAAAGCAATGGAAAGAAGGTGATATCACAAAGAAGATGATGGAAAAAATGACAACGTGCAGTCTAGACTGAAACTGCATGAGAAAGAGAGTGTGAGAGAGAGAAAGAAAGAGAAAGAATAGAAGAGATGGTGATGACTGCATTATTACAATGTTCTTTGGCTTGTGCGACGATAGCGTCATAAATAGTCATAGTTAATGAAATGATCGTGGGCGATAGTTTTTTGCTAAGTGAGATGGTCCCTGTACACAATCCATTGTGATGAAAATTATCCAGATCGTATTGTACCACATGTTCCCATCAATGTCTACAATTGTCACTTTGTCATTCAGGCAATGTTAGTACAATCCATCCAAACAGTCTTCACAAATCCAGCCACCCTTCCAGGGCAGTCGGAAGCACGGCTTGGACGTGGACTCGCATGTATAACATGCTTTCTGGGCGGCTGTAGATGTCTGTTTCCCGGGTTTGCTGACGTTGATGATGCGGGGAATCACGCCGTTGAATTCGCCGTTCTCAGAATGGTCGTCGAAGTTCGTGGCATCGGCGAGGGCTGGATGGTCATTGCGACCCCACCCTTGGTAATCGACATCGGGGAGGTAGCCATCGTAGTTCTTCACGTTTTTGTGCTTCACCTGTCTCAAGACGCCTGCTGGTGACCCGTTCTGACCAACGCCCATGAACTGATAGAGTTCTGTGCTGTTGGCGTTGTCTGAAGTGGCCTCACCGTTTGGGCAAACACATGGCAGAGTGGGATCACATTTGGATGAAGTGTCTTTGGCATTTCTTCTGGGCCCACTGTCTTGGCTTTGGTTGGTGTGCGTGGAATCGGCAGCGACATTGTCTTTGTTTGCGTTGGAATTTGTAGTTGCTGGACTATTGAATGCTGAGTAGGATGACGCCACAGTAGAACAAGATGTCACAGTTTCGTACCCGGAGTCATTCAGGTGCGTTCTGGGCATTGGAATGGCATGGCTCTTGCTTTGGGATGTTAACACTGATGTGGAAGTCTGGGATGGGAGTTCTGAGTCGTTGGAATGTTTCTTGTCACCAAAGAGAGATTTAATGGCATGGGACGACTCGCGACATCTTCCACACATATAGTGTTTCTCGGTGCCACTGAATGTTTTGTTGGGTGTACAGCTACGACTTCTGCGCTTGCAGCGATTGCAGGTGTGTTTCTTCTGAAACAGGGCACGTGTCAGTCTATCTACAAGTCTCAATTTGTCTTTGGGCATATCATCTTGCTCGCTGGGTGTACATGTGAATGTACTCACGCCTGAAGCAGTAGATGTGGACATATCAGAGCCGGCGTCGGACTGGTCGTCCGCTTCTTCTCTCAAAGGAGATGTCGCTGGTTCTTCTGCCAATTTGTTTTTCAAAGTGCCGAGATGTCGTGTGTCCAGTGTGAGCATACAAAAGTCTTTGGACAAATTCTCACCGTCAGCTGTGGGGAGAGTGGGCATGAAGACCCCCGACAATCTGTTGCCAATGTCGTTGTGGTATTTCTCCATGGCACTGTCTATAGGTGAGCAATTGGTACGAGCTCTACGACCCATTGTAATAATATGTTTGAGTAAATCAAATCTCACCTCGTAAATTATAATGTCCACGTGAAGTAGTAGAATTCACAACAAGCCTCAATGGTATCAAATACTGGCCCGCTGTTTCACAGCAGAAATTACAGAGTTATAGGTTGAAAATGTCCTTGTATTTACTTCAGCAACAACAAACAACTTGCTGAAGAAAATAATCCTTGAAATAAAACAGATCGAGACTTCCTTCGAATGAGCGTGTCCCACGAGGAGTCGTATTTATATGAATGAAGCTGGTAGGTAACACAACACAGGCCTGTATCCAAGTCGTTCATTCCTCGCTTGGCGGTACCGCACCGTTCGCTTGCTCGCGGCTGAATGCGGCTCGACGGGTCCGCTCGCCTATTTAACTGTACAACCTTTCGCCCCGCCTTCCCAGGGTTCAGTCAGTCAGCTGTTGTGTCGGCTAACTTCAAAGCGATTTTACTAATCGGCTGAATGACGACTGGAATGTGAGGGCTTGGACCAAGCAACTCAAGACTGCCCTCGGTGATACTTTAAAACCTTCGGGCTGAGCTCGTCTGGTATGGGTTTGAGCCTCAGTGCTCAATCACTCGGAAAGAATAGCGAAGTAACAACAGCCCGTTTTCTCAAGAATCCACTACTGCAACAGCACAATGCGCACCAGGTGACGAGTCCCTGCAAGCCCACGTCTAAATTCACAGAATTCTTAGCTGGGGTGGTCGTATCAACCTCTAATAAGATCACAGTAAAATCAAATAACTCCAATAGTTTATAAAACCACAAACGTAAGTGTTGGTATTGGTCTAGAGTTGTTAGATGTAAAACGCCTTCTCTCTCCTACGTCGTCATCGACCAGCCTATCCTGGCTAAATTTAGGGACAAGCCTCTTTTATACCGATACGCGGCCTCGATAGTCTATCTAGCTATCGGGGCTCCAGTAGTTTCGCGGAGTGCTCTGTTTAAGTTAAGATTGATTGAAATTATAATGGTTAGCCATGGCGGAAATCCCAGTCCCCAAAGCAAACAGTGTTCTCCACCAATGGAACGGCTCGTTCAGTGATACTCTAGGCTATAACAATCGAGCAAGCTACTCAATTTAGAAGCTGACAGAGGGTTTTTCAATACGATTGCATCACGGGCGGTCATTCACAAGGCACTTTCCAGAACAAGTCCGCGTTTTTTTGATGATGGCTTTCGTGGCTGAACGTCGGGCCAACGTTGCTGCTAAGCAGTCACATACGTACTGGTTTTTCCGAATTCCCGGATCCGTGGAGGGTCAAGGGTTTTGGTGTATTCCTGTATGAATTACATTGTGTCTCTAGAAAAAGCTTTTCAAATAGTAATTTAAATGAAGAATAAAAAGTGTAAACAGTGCAGTATTTGATTTATTATTATACATGAACCAAGTACATCGTCATGTGACACCGCTTCGATACTGCTAGGTCATGATACAGCCTCACCTTTATTGTGTATATTATTTTAGGGTTTTATGAATGAGGGCTTGCTTAGCTGACCTGAACCTTGCCCTCGTAACCTCGGGAAGAACAGAGATAGGTCAGGTGCGGTGATTGGTTGAATGGCGTTGTCATCATAGCTTACAATAGGCCGAGATGGGGATTTCCCCACCGTCAGCGGGGCGGTCTCTCTCGACATGAATGGACTTGCAGCTTGGGGGATGCTTCGCGGAGCTCAGCACTGCTTCGTCTACGCCTTTACCTATACTTTTTTTTTTTTTTGACTGTGTAGTTTGCCCGTGGGGAGGGGGGGGGGGCTGGATTACTCCTCTTAGCTTCATGATACTGCAG
>JBCAUA010000018.1:911917-928773 GCA_038406235.1 Peronia verruculata | reverse complement strand
TCTGTATTTCTTTCAAATTTGAAAGTATTTGAATGAATAGTTTTTGTGTTATAGTGTTTTTAAAAATGTCAGTCTAATTTCTTTGCGGAGTTACTTCCCTTTTAGTGAAAGTTTAGAGGCAATCTTGCTAGGCCACACTGAGGGGTAAAGGGTTAAGAAATGCCTACACAAACCTCAACGCTTCCCCAAGGTCTACAATGTTTCCTACACTAAAAAGATATATTCCAATTTGGGAATTTGTTTTGAAAAATGCAGAAAACAAGCAAAAATACTAAGCTAATTACTGACACTATGATCATATCTGAGTGAGATGATTACATTTCTTACATGAACCATGGATTACAGAATATTAGATGTGAAACATTTAAAATTGCTGCCTTTAAAACAAATATTCTCCATGAAATAGTTAAAAGTCAATGTGAAGCATAAATAACATACTTCTTAAAAACCAACAACCCTTTTCTGATGCAACAGGACCATGATTTGACAGAAATCAAAGTCATTCTCTCAGTCATGTTAAAGGATTCACAACATTTCTGAGCACTAGAGATCTAGTATCTGCTCCTTTTGTCTGAATGACGGGAAGATGACGATGACGAAGCTGCTGCCTTACTTGTTTTGCCCTTCCCTATTGAACTATGGTGATGATGATGATGGTGATGCCGGTGTGATCCTGATGATGAAGATGAAGATGATGAATTTGGACGATGTGGTCTAGGTGGTGGAGGTGGAGGTGGTGGTGGGTGATCCTCAGATACAATGTTGCCACTGACCACTGTAGGAGACACTGAAGGTTGCCGATGATTGACATCAAACTGATGGGAGGATGGGGCAGCATGATGGGTGTTCGTTGACAATAAAGGCGCAATAGGAGATGGCAATGGGCCTTGGCTGGGACTCCATCCATGAGGAGGAGGTGGGTTTATGTGTGAAGAGGAGGGAAGATTGGTTGATGATGATGATGATGATGATGAGGATGATGGTTGTTGCTGGTGATGTGTCTGATAAACTGCTCCTGCCGGGTGACTTGAAGCAGAACCCGAACCTCCCCTGTGGTTCGAAAAACTTGTCTGTCGTTCTCTCCCACTGGTACTGTGACCAGATGGAGGGGTAGACAAAGATGTTGAAGTTATATTTGGTTGTTGTTGGTAATTGTAGAATGAACCGGATCCACCATTCACTAGTGGGTGATGAGAACCTGTTTTGAGAGAAAAGGACACAAGTGAGCCTTTTAAAAAGTGACCCTGTTTTGATCAAATAATTTTTTGAACAAACCCCAAAGCAGATACACATGGCCAATTTAATTTCCATACCGAAGCCTACATGAGATTTCAAGCATGATGTAAAACTACTTCATCTCCCAAAATAGATTC
Organism: Peronia verruculata; assembly: GCA_038406235.1. NCBI lineage: Eukaryota > Metazoa > Mollusca > Gastropoda > Systellommatophora > Onchidiidae > Peronia > Peronia verruculata. The sequence goes on along the minus strand of JBCAUA010000018.1, from coordinate 927,400 downwards.
ACCGTGACTATTACAGAATTGTGAGAGGTTTCTATAGAATATGGGCACCCTACAAAGGGTCACATCTGATTACAACAAATACACAGATTTTGTTCTCAATCTGTAGACCAAATCTTAAAATAAAAAAACCCAAATGAGTCTTCCAACTACAACTGAAAAAAAAAAACAACAAAAAAAAACTCAGAATATCCAGACAGCTAAGCATGAAGTTTGATGCAATTGAGCATATTAAAAATGAGCAATAATCTGATACTTATTGTCCATAAATATTCATTGTTTCTTGACACCAACTATTTTACCTTGGTAACCAGCATGTGGATGAGTTGAAGATGCAACAAAACCATTTATTGTTGCAGGGGATGGGTGGGAAGCAGCAGCTGATGGTGGCAGGGGTGGAGGTGGTGGTGCTGATTCACCCCCTCCACTTGAAGAGGCAACCTCTGATTCTTGCCCTGGCAGAATCATGTCCAAATAAGATTAAGAAGTACAATCTCCTGAGCATTTTTACTTTTTCCAATTTAAATTTTAAAAATCTTGTTTTGGAAGGTCTCTACTTCTTATTCATAAAAAAAAGAAGATGATATATCTATTTCATATCTTTAGCTTTGCAACAGAACATACAAGTAATATTAAAGTGACGCTGTCTTTTCATCATGAAATGGGATATAAACAGGAAAATCTTATATATGTTCTGCGCCTAGGGCAGATGATTTGGAAGTCGTGCCAGGTGAGTTCAAGTCACAGCTGTTTTTGACTTTTTTTTTTTTTTAAACCATTTTCTGACTATGATACCAAAAAAAAAAAAAAAAATTTTTCTTTTTTCAGATTAAAAAAGATTAAATTCTCATTTTGTAAAAACAAAAAAAATTTAGTATCTTAGTTGGAAAGTAGTTAAAATGGCTGTATATCTTCAGTGCCCGGCGCGACTTCTGACTCATTTGCCCTGGTCACAAGACATACATATGAAAATCAAAGCAAAACAAAAACAATATGATGTGCACAATTCATGTTCATATTTTCATATGCACTTAGAGGATAATTCACACTTGAAGCAAAATCAAAATGTGACAAAATGATTCAACAGCTCTGTACTGTACATGTTGTCCAGCACTTCATGCCAGCAGAAGAACTTGTGATTTTGGACATCGAAATAAATCAAATCTTTACTGAAGATATCAGCAGTCACAAAGAAAAACACAAAAATAAAAAAATATTTAAAAAAAACAAGATAATGTGTAACCTCATTTCAATAACTGAAATAAAACATCAAGATCAATCACTAATTAAAAGTGAACTAAATCAACAAGATCTATAAAAACAACAAAAGGAAAACATGAATGAAAAAGAGCAAAGTAAAGAAGTGCAGGAAAGCTTGCTATGAAAAACTCGTGAGGCAAAGGACGCAGCACTTATGCTCCTCCGCCAGCACTCACCGTCCTTGACATTGTGTCTGGTGACTGGATGGTAGTGGTGATGATGATGCGGGGTAGAACCAGGAAGAAGGGATGGAGGAGGATGAAGAGGAGGAGGGGGAGGAGGAGGAGGAGTAGCCCGACCCCTGTATTTCTTACGGGCATCTATACATGATTCAAACAAACAGTGTTGTTATTACAGACAATAGCATAGATACAGGTAACTGAAACACTTGACACTGGCACACTTTGAAATCTGTATATGCACAAAAGCTTCAAACTTCTCCCATATAACATTTACAATTGTATTTGATTCTCATGAACTTTTATTTAAGATTTCAGGAATGATAAAAAAAAAAAAAAAACCCAGATCAAACTATGAAGTCTCTATTCAAATGTTTGAACAGCTGCAAGATAAACAATAAGAATTAACAAGAACCCAAACCAAATAAGGGGCCAGTCTACTCAATATTTCCCTATCATACCTTGCATCTGAATGATTTTCTAAATTTCATACAAAACAGCAACATTTTTCTCCTCTCAGGAAGCATTTAAGTTTAAATAGATATCTTTACTAACAATGAGACTTCTACTTTCAACAACTTTCAGACGTAAAATCAGTTTGTTTTGGGCTTATATGTGACCTTAGCTATGGATCTGTAATTTAACAAGACACTTTAAGTTTTTTTTTTCTGTATTTTGAGAACAGTGGATAGAACCTGACATGTCAAATGATATGAAAAAAAGAGCAATACCCTTGATTACTGACCATTTTTCTTCTTGGCAGAGTCATCAACACAGTCATCCAAGCCAAATTCCAGGCGAAGTCGTTCTGAAAGGCTCAACTGTTTTTCTGGTTTGGGCTTGTGTTTCTTCTTTTCTTCGTCTGCAACTAAATGTCATAGCAAAAGATGAGCATCTAACAACTGACAATGTTATGAAGCGATTAAAAGATGATATCAAAAATGCATGGAATGCAAACTTCATCCCTTTTGTATTATCATCACCAACAACCATTCTAATAATTTCACAATGGCAAAAGTGTTCAATCATGCTAAAATCTCACAGGACTCCCAAGAAGAATATAATTCACTGACCATGACTGGTAAACAAATCTTTCTCTTGATAAACCTGCAAATCCAAACTGGCAAATTTCATATCTCTGATTTGCAGAATGATTATTATTTTAACTGTGGATAACAATCCATGAATAGTTAAACAATGGACAATTGCTAGACAAGAATCAGAAACAGTTATGATCTCTCCTTAGCATGAATAAATACTCTCTATTATTATTATTATTATTAATATTTCTACAGATTGTTGACTAATAAAAAAAAAAAAAAAATAATAATATAATAAAGAGAGGAGGGGAGAAAGAAAAATGTGCAAATATATCTGAGATATATCTGTAACTGTTGTCAACAATGTGAGCTACAGTTTTTCTTACCTTTTTTATCAGCTGATTTAAACAGAGGCAGAGTTGCAAGTGTAGGCATCCTCTGTTTTTTGTAACTGCTATTTGATGATAATGAAGACTTTGAAGGAGATGTTGATGTTGACGTCGACGAAGAAGGTGATGAAGATGCCAAAAAGAGAGACAGAGTAGTGGACAGTTTGTGAGGTTGTCCCACTGACTGGGATGATGAAGAAGCTGCTGACACTGATGTTGTCTTTGTGTCTGTACTGGATGATGCAGCTGGCTTTTCTTTCAGCCTTTTGCGGTACTCAAGCAAACTGACCTTTAAAGTGAAAGCAAACAGATATCATATAATAATAATACTGCACTATGGTCAATGGACATGACATTGCAAATTATCTAAAATATGCCAATTTTATGACTGCTTTTATCTATTAAGATTCGGAATACAATACCAGCAAACCAGAAGAACTTTACGAAGAGCGTGGGTCTTTGCTTTTATTCTCTGACATAATCTTGTACAAAATATGTATAAAAAACATAAGCCTGGAAAAAAAAAAGGATACCTGGTGGAGGGGTCAACTTCAAATATATTTCTGCTGTGTGGATATCACCAGAGGTGCCATTACCTCCATCTGAGTTTATCTGCACATATCATTTTTTTAAACATGTGCAGCAACCTTAAAATTTACCTTTTTCTTGACAGCTGGGGCAGCTTCAGCGGTTGATGAAATGGGAGAACTTGTTATTGGAACTGTGCTGGTCTGGACAGGACCTGAAGATGATGCTGACAGAGTTAATGATGCAGATGGACTTGTGGAGCTCAGGGGACCATCAACATTGGTCACATTGGAGGACTGTGGGGCGGATTCCAGCAGACGAGGTGATGAATTCTGGCTTGGAGATCTGAGTGTTATGCTGCTAACGCTAGCACAGCTGGTTGTATGTAAACTCTGACAAACTGTGACTGCAGTGGATGATGGCCTTCCTTCTAAGCTGTGTTCTGACTGTTCCTGGACGGGTGTAGGCATTCTAACAGTGGCAGAAGATGTGCTTGGAGAAATTCCTAATGGGTGCTCACTGGTGACAGTGGACACAGCATTATCAGGCAATGAATCCATTGTCAATGTTATTTTCCCAAAACTTTCCCTTGAAGAGTTGTTGAGCTGGGAATCAGTCACATTGGATGATGAGACACCTAAACCCTCAAGTGATGACTCATCTCCAGTTACTGAATTTTCATTCACCGTCTCTGAGTTTGGCAGTCTTTCATAATTACTGTCACACCATTCTTCTGTTGTGACAGTCTCTCTGCTCCTCATCCCTGCTATGCTTCCTGTTACAAAGCCAAGGTGTTGGGGAGGAGGTCTGGCAGTTTCCGAGCTTGTGGAATCAACATTACTATCTCCTGTACTCACAAAATACGACTGTTCTAAACAGTGTGACTCTGTGACAACACCATCCCCTGATTCAGCTTCATTTTCTCTTGCAGATGTGCTGGTAGATGGGAGGATGGGAGCCATATTTCCCCCAGCAGAATCACAAGTTCTTCTCTCTTCACAATCTAAACTGTTTTCATCAGACTCTAGCTCTTGCGCCCAGTTTCTCTCAACCTGTAAACTACCAGTATCACACTGTCTACCTGCATCATCTGATTCTGCCATGCTTTCAAAAGACTCATCTACAGAATCACAAGCTGCGCTTACATCCTCCGATACAGATTCTATTGCACTAGAGTTAGCCTGACCACTCGAGCTGATACCCTCCATATTTGATTTGGAGCTGGGCGACACGCCAGGCAAATCTGGGACATTTGAACCACTGGTCCTTTCCTGTTCTTCAAATACTGCAACAAACCCCCCAGCTACACTTCTATTTACATGCTGAGAACTATCTACAATGTCTTCTTCTCTCCTGTTTTCACTGATGGCATCATCTCTATCTTGATCCCACAAACCCACAACCTGTGCACTACTGGAGTCTGTGCACACATTATCACAGATGTCACCGTTTCGACCTTCAGTGACCAAAGGCAAAGTTTCAATTACATCCTCTGAACTGTTCACCTGACAATCACTAGGACCTTCAAGTCCTCTGTTATCGCGACAGCTTCTGGTGAAGAGACGATCATCAAGAGTAACAATTGCACTGCCATCACTCAGAGAGGAGGGCTCCATCTCATGAGCATTCAGGTCCACACGAACAATGGCGGGACTGTCTATGTCCATGATGGACTTTGTAGTAACACATCCCGCTTCACTGCCTTCGTCCATCAAATTACTTACACTGTTATATACACTACTATTTACAACCACAACTGTCGAAGTTGATGCAGAGCTGTCTATTCCACTGTCCTCTTCTAGTACACAACGGGACGGTTTAGACAGGTGCAGGCTATTCTCCTCCATTCTACTTGAAGACGCAATTGGCTGGATTTCTCTGTCTTTTGAAGTTTCATCACTACTATCCACTTCCATCCTTTCAAATATTCCACGAAACTTGAAAGGAAATTTATTAGGTGAGTGGCTAAAATCAGTAGAAGTTAATGACACAGAGTTGTTAGGCACTGCTTCAGACAAGCCATTTACAAGAGGCAAGGTCACAGTTACTGGCAGTGGCTCAGGATTAGGAACAGAATTCAATCTTTGTCCATCCACTGAGCTGTGCATGTCAAGCTCATTGGCATCACGATGAGTGGCAGTGCTGTTGAGATGGGGAAATGGGACAGCTCCAGAGGCTGACCTCCTACCTTCTGTGCGTGGAATCATATCTCTGAAACCATTCTGATGCGGATAGCCTTTATGTAACAACAACCTCTGTGGTCAGGTCCAACAGGAACAGATGAAAACCGAAAAAGAACAAGAAGAATAAAATGGAATTAGAACAAAGTGATAAAAGTCACTCCTCATGATTCCAACACAAAGAAACAAAAAAACAAAAAAAAAACCCTGCTTTTCTCTGAAATTCAAACAAATAAAACTGAACAACTGTTAAATAAGCAATATTTGTATATTTCATTTAGTTAATAAAATCTTTATTTCACTGTCATGTCTTCCAAACACATGCAAGTTACACCTCACAACAATCAATATATTTTCTCTCCATACATTACAGCAGAAATTCTTCCCTTGAAATTACTGACAACAGTTAGCCACTTTCCAGTATGAATGACATACTCTTCCAAATCTGTCAAAGTCATTGTATATCACATGTATGGTTTTTTAGTAACTGTATACAACTGTTCATTGAGAATGGGTCTGTGAAAGAACAGATCTTACATCATCAGTACTATGCCGGTGAGCTGGGAAAACCTGTTTGACACCATTAGATTTTGGTGTCATTCCAACACTGTTTGTTGTAAAGTTCTCCCCTAAAACAGCGGAACTGACCGTTGCTGTTGCTCCACTATTCTCACTTGTTAAAGACTCTCTCATCAATCTCCGCTTCTTGAGAGGTGTCACAAAATCTGCCAACAAAAGAAAATAGCCCTAAGCGCTGCACATTGAACCAAACATTCCTTCTATATCATATCTGAAAATTATTTGCAGTCCCTTTCTCAAATGTTCAAATATAATTGTCCCTTACAGAAGTGTTATGGTTAAAAAAGGATTAAGAAAGAACAACTCCAACTTTACTACTAGATATATCACCCTTAACTCCCTCTCTTTTCATGCACATCACTTCACGATGGTAAAATAAATAAATAATAATGATAATAATAATAAAAAAATGTGAAGACAGTTACCTAATGGAGAAGCTGCTCCTGGGCTTCCTAGCCCAGCACCTGGGTTTGGGCTGGCTCCTCCGTGAACAGGAGATGCATTTCCACTGTCTGTATTCACTGACAGGCTGTGGTTGAAAATCACTGGGGCTGGGACCTCATGCATTGCTTGCCGCAACCAACGCTGAGGGAAAACCAGGTATAGAAGGTACAGAAATGCAGGAATGTCTGGCTCCTCACTCCCAATGTATTCAACATATCGCCATGGTCATCATACAAGTATCCAAGTCATGTAATGGAGGGCATTGGAGTTAAATGTGCTATGACATACATTATTGGCTAAAAGTTTCCCAAAGGTCATCTTCGACAGGAAATTGGCAAGGAGTTAGATTGTTTTTCACTTCTCTCAGCTTAAACCTTTGATTCGAGCAAATTAGTTTAAATTAATTTTCTCAAAATCACATAAAATTACATGGGCAGTTGTAGTATAACTATGATGATACACATGCCCACTGGATCTTTCAGCATCAATGTCTGGCTCACAGTTTTAACATTACATGGAAAGTTGTTCACATTGGTCTCACTTTTCCCTAAATTTATTTCTAAACTATTTGTCAAAGACACTCCTTGACTTTCCCCTGATAACATGAATTTCATGGATAATATTACTATAATTAAATCTCATTTAAAACTGTAAACAAATACAATTTAAAAAAAAAAAATAAATAAACAAAATAAATTTTTAAAAAATAAAAATATTAATAAATAAATAAAGACAAAACAACAACAACAAAATGATAGTAAAAACAGATCCTGAAAAACATCTCTTGATAAAGTCAAACCATCAAAAGGTCTATTTCCTTAACATTCATAATCCATTCTACCTTTTTTGCAGATCCTGCATTAGATTCTGTGCCTTTGCTGCTGCATCCAGCACTATGGGAATTTCTCCGCTGTAAATGATCCATTGTATTTACATGAGGATTTGGCAGGCACTGAACAAACATTTCTTCTTCATGCTTGCTGTTCTCATCTTCCTGCTTATTAGACCACTCCTCGAACAAATGCTAAAAGAGATGAAAAAACAGAACATTTATTGGCAACATAACAGAGATAATTAAGATTTTAAAAACTCTATTCTTAACAAAAAGAAAACTGCTCTTTTCTTAAAAAAAAAAACAACAACAACAACAAAAAAAAAAAAACAACAACAAAAAAAACAAAACAAAAAACGAACAAACAAATTGGCTGAAACTGTGCTGTTATTCACACCAAGTAGCTTGTGAGATTAAATATCCCTAGTACCACTTACTTTCTTTGTCTTCAGGTACTTAAACATCCCACTATCATCAGACACTGGTACAGGTGTGCTCAATGGAGTCACAGCTGGTGTAGAAGGCATAGATAAAGGCCCTGTAGGAAAGCTACTGTTGCTATTTCCTTCATCTGTAGAAACTGATGCAGCATCTGAAAGAGTGGTGGAGCTTTGGACTCTGCTTCGTCTGGGAAAAAAAAAACAAAAACAAATACAACAATTTGATAAACTGAATGATCTAGATGTGCGAACAAGGTCCAACCTGTGCACAAACATCTTTAAAAAAAAAAAAAAAAAGCTACATGGGATGTTTTAATGTCTTGTGGAGAACATATATTAATGCATTAATAAACTTCATGAGGGAACAGATCCTGGAGTTTTAAAAATGAAACTTTTGTTCTCTTTCTGTACTGGTCAAGGTTTAGGTACATTCTGAGCTAAAAACAGCAAATCTGTGGTTTTAATTTTCTCGCTAAACAACATTTTTTTTTCTTCTTTAAATTCAGATCCAGCATGTCTATAATTACTACCAGTTCAAAATCATCAAGTTTTTATGTAAATGACTGCATTTTCAAAGCTTCAAGACTACAGGAACTTGAAGCATTTTTTTTTCATTTTCGCATTTTCCAGAAGAGATCGGAGAAAAAAAGTTTACCTTCTTTTCCTTTTACCAGTTTTTCTGACAGGTTTCTGGGGAGATTCTTCCTTCAATGGTTTACTCATCTCTGGACCTAATGTTGAGTTTATGGATGAAAAGGATGTGACTGGTACAACACTTGTTGTTGCAATATCCACTGCGGCAGGACTGGAGGAGGTGGTGATGATGTTGATAGTGGATGTGGGCTCAGATTTAGAAGTAGCTTCAGTATTGGCTGGGGGTGATTTCACCTCTTGGGGTATTGCACTAGTTGTTTCCACCTTGACAGCTTCATTTGTATCGACAGGACCTTCTTGCGAGGCTGAGCGTGACTGGATGGTGGTGCTGCTACTATTACTATCACCATCATCCTTCTGCAAGATAAATACATATTTGTCGGTAGATATAAATATTTTTTTTAGCAACATCGCTTATTATGCAAACCAAAAATATATTGCAAGATGAAAACAAACAATAAAGATTTTTGAAGAAATGTATTTCTTCACAATTAATCAAAGCATTGACATTCAGTCTAAGAAGCCGACTATAAGACATTTTGCTAAACCCTATTTTGATAAAGGGTAGTCATTACGCCTTCTTTCACTTATTGTCCACAACATCTTGGGTTCTATTAATCCATTCCATACTTGGTCTGAAAATTTGCACTGCGCAATAAGCTTAAAAGTTTGTGCTCCTCTTCAATAGTGTCAAAATAGATGAATCCACAAATCAGAAAACAAATTTAAGATAAAATTAAGGGTTTAACTTCCTTTCTAGTGAGCTATGTAAGATGTCAAACATTCGTTTTAAGCATGTACATATACATGACTTTGTGAGGTATCTGAGCACAACACATACCCCATGAATACTTTGGTAAAGAGTGAGGAGCAACTATTCATCTGCAATTCCCATTCTTGCTAGATCTAGGCTGAATATTAAAAGCCTTAAGACTTAGAATTCTTGTGGGTGTTTTCTAAAATTCCAAAGCGTAATCTTTTTAAAAGGAAAAAAAAAAAAAATCCTCACATTTGCTTTTTTCGAAGACTTTCCCTCTCCAGATGCTTTTTTTGGACCATTGTCTCCTCGAGCTATAGCCTCCTTTCGACGTTCCTGCCGTTTCTCCATCTTTTCAAAAGCCTTCATAATTGCATCTAATTTTCTTTCCTCTCTTGTCTGTGTGATAAAAAAAATAACTGTAAATGTTACAGAATTGTACGAGATATTTATTCATCAACGATTTATAAAAGTATCAAACAGTAAATCTTATCAAGGAATAAGTTCTGCTCAAGTAAAGAATCAAAACATTTTAAATCATTACATTAAAATGAATAAAAATTGAAATTCATGATCTCATGACCGCTTATCATAAAACAATTTATTCTCACCTAAAAGACAAGAAAGAGAAAAAAAAAAAAAAAATCATATCCAGTCGCAATATGTGCTAGTAAAATTTAAATAGTTGCATGCTCAGTTAAAACTACTGTTACTTACTTACTGTGCCATGGGTTGCTTGAAGAAGCACACAGTTAACCGAACAGTAACATAAATGATCACTGCTATCATTTTAACTCTACTTGCATTGGTCCATTGAATTCTATTTATGATATATTTAAACCTTAGTGAAGCCAAGTGTGTATTTCCTTTTCTTATTATTTCTTCTCAATCAACTGCTATCCAACTTGACAACTTAAAACGTGACAGAAAAAATACCATTTTCCTAGGGCATTCAGAGCCTGTGTTTGAATCCTCTGACTCTGTAGCTCCTGGAGTAGTAGGTACTGGGCCATCAGACTTGCTGTCTAGGGAATCTTCTGGGTCCTCTTGACTTTGTCGACGAGATGATGGCCTTCTTTCCTTTTTGACCTCATGATGGTAATGATGGTCTTTTCCCTCCTTGTCTTTGGCCTTTGACTGATAACGACAAAACGATAACAAATATTGCTACATATTTTGTCTCGCATCTAAGGATCTCATCACATTTTCATTTTTCACCATTTGCGAAGATATAATTTAAAAAAAAAAAAAAAAAGAGCAAATATAAGATTATCAATCTTTCCCCAAGCTGTGTCTAATGGTGCTCTGTAATCGTATTCAATTAACTAACTCATCAAACAGCAGAGCTGCCAAATGATTCAGATTTTCCGTAGTTTCCACAGACAATTCAATTCTGCTACAGAACTACAGGTTATCACTGATAGTCTATGGATTTTTGACATGACAGTCCAGTGTGAAAGTTGATTAGATAAGAATCAAAGGTTTGCAAAAACTGGCTGATATCATGATTTTTTTTTTTTTAAAATCCAAAACAGGGATTTTGAATATTAAGAAAAATCCGATGCTAAAACTTTTTGCAGTTTCCAATGAATGACTTTATACACACAGCAGTTATTTATACGTATTTTCATATTCACAGTATTTCTGAATAAACTAAAATCCAGGAAATACAAACAGAAAAAGTTAATCACTATTTATAACTAATTCCCTGGCCTATTTGATAGTTTGATAAAATAAAATTCAGAGAGTAATCTGGTTTGGATCTATCATCTATGGTATCAATATAAAATATGTTAGTGAAAGTACGATGTGAAAATAAGAGAGGAATTTATGCCCCATCCCATCCTTTTGGAATACAATGATTCTTCAAAATATATGGTTTTGATGTAAAGCTAAGGTGAATGCAGGGTTGGGTAGGAGATAAGAAATCTGTGCTAGTTCTTGTCTCTCAGTGACATCGAACTTGAATCACATTTTAAGGTTCCACAGACAGCTGGTCGGCTTTCGTCCTTTGAACAAGAACCTACTAGCCCAGTGTCTACCAATTAGATAGGAAAGACTGCATAAAAATGGCAGTAGTAGTTGGGCTAATAGGTTTGAGCGCAGACCCAGGCAACTGCTCTGATATGTCCTGAGCAAGTTGACCTGAACCATCATCATCTGTCCATGCATATCATCACACGGCAGATTTCAGCAGCATCAGTTAACAGAAATGAAGAGTTGCTGCCCAACATTTTTTTAAGAATCGACTGTTGCTGCTTGCTTTACATAAAGTTCAAGTGGGTAGGTAGCCAAGTATTTCTTTAAATCTATTTATACGAATAATAATAATGTTTTAAATAAAATCTCAGTGTACAGGCTGCCCTTTCCTATTGTCAAAAAGCATTTTCCTATACTAATTCACTGTTTCAGGTCGAACTGAATGACTACTGAAAATTGAACTACACCACTGATTTTGAATTTCTGAAGTTTGGCAGCTCTGAAACTGTAATGAGATAAACTCACCTCTTTTACTTTACTGTGTTTTTCTTTCACAACAGCCTGCAGGGTGGCTGGTGGCTTCTCTTCCTTGGTAGAATCATCTGACAGTCTGCTTCCTCTTCGGGAAGATGTGGCTGATTTTGGTGGGGGTGGGGGTGGTGGTGGGGGTGCTGGTGTTTGCTGTATAACCAATGACAAAATGTGTAAGTTCACAGCTATGATAGTCATTTATAGCAAAACAATGGACAAACCAAACCACTACAAAACAAAACAAAAATTTCATCAGCTTGACATTTCCCCCCATCACAATTCACTTCCACAATTTCAGTTTTTGCAATTGTCATATTCAAATCCTTAAATACCTGAACTGAAATATTAACAAACAAGCCTCAATTATGTTCTTTATACTGAGCTTCAAAGCATGTATCAAGGAGCATCTTAAAATCTCCATTTTAGAATGATGATCAAAAATTCCTTTGAAGTAAGCCTTTTGCTTTATTTCATCACATACACACACACATAAAAAAAAAAAAAAAACACAAGCAAGCAAACAAAACAATGCCTTAAACACACACAACATTCTTACTGCTAAAGATTCAGGTGCTTCAAACTTGAGAGTGGAAACTATTTCTGGCTGGCCATCTAACAGTGCTGATGCAGCTAACAATGTTGACACATTTGACAGTTTTACGGGGCTGCTGAGTGTTGGGGGACTTGTAGGTCCTGGTGATGCCATCTGCATGACTTTTATTGGGGATGCCAAAGCTTTCGTTGGACTTCCTTGAGATGAACTGGAATTAAAACCTTCTTCTAACGAAACAGGGCCATTTTCCCCGCCCGAAGATTGTCTTTTTCGCTTTATGGTGAAGTCTCTCGCTGATGCTCTGTAAAGTTTAAAAAAAAATTTTAAAAAAATGAAACAACTGCTGAAACGTAGCCAATGATCACATTTCCACAACCAGTCAGTATAGATCTCCTGCTCTTTGCTTGTCAACTTACATGTCATCCATTTCAGTTTGCAAGTTTCTGAATATGTGACATCACATGCAATAGATCAAGAACAGAAATTAGAATCCATTGTGATGCGCTTGTTGACTCAGCATTTTGAGTTTGCTTACTGTATGGCGAATTTCCAAAATTGTGATGTTACACCCAATGGATCTCAAATACAATGCATTGTGATGCACACGTTTGCTTGAATGTTAGACATTTAGAGTTTTATAAGAAAATATAACACTCAAATGATACACATGGTTTTCCTTTAATAAGGTTAAAAGAAAAAAGTTTACATATCAACATTTTAAATAGCTGTGTATACATCCCAGTTTATACTCAATGACAAAATTTGCTAGAACGTGATATTAAACAAATCTAGTTGGAATTTTTTCTTTTTTTTCCTTCTTTCCCAGCAACAACATTTGATGACAACAAAGCTACTTACTTCTGTGCATTCTTTAACCTTTTCCAGTATCTTGAGACAATGCAGTTGTTCTTCACACAAGCACACTCAACAAAGTAAGAGCTGTCAGGATAGAAAAGTTAGGCTTGTGAAAAAAAAAAAAAAAATGCAACTCAGACAAAAAGTAGAACATATAACCACATTAAGATCCACCTGGGACTTCCATTCAGCGAAATCCTTCTCATGGTTAATACTGATGGAATCACCAACACTCTGACTCAAAGAAACAATGACATGGCTGGATGAAACAAAGACTGCACTGCTCTGAATAATTTTTTTCTTTTTCTCGATACTTCCAATTCTGTGTATCGAAACTTTCATATGGACGTTTCACATATTTTCCAGCAAACAAATTCAGCATGAAAAAATACTTGCCATCTTTTAAATACATTAAAATTGAAAGGCACTTTGTGATGCTGTTAAATATATCCATACAATCAATCAGTAATAATAACAACAACAGCAAGAGTCCTCACCAGTCTTCATAGTTGTAGTCAAAAGGAATGGTGATTTCAGATCCAGCTGGGATATCTTTTTTGGACAGTATGACAAAATAAATTTTTCCTTGTGAGAAAATGTGTTGCACCTGGCAAGAAAAAACAATGGATGTAAGTGATTCCTCCTCCATCATCAAAACAAAGAGATTTTGAAAAAGGGCAGCAGTTACTTAAAACCAACAATTTAAACAGAGAAGTATTTTAAAAGATGAGAGACTACAAACAAATCAAATTGATCAAAACCATATCTTATCCCACTGCCACAGGAAAAACTAATCTCTGATACTCTTATTTCGCTCAACTATGATTTTATTCTCTTCTTCTTCAATGTTATATAAAAGAAAGCCTGCATCCCTTCAGGGCAAGGCATTTTTCTTTACTCAGTTGTCAAATCTCTACCAACTCCATTGATACCGCAATTATAAGTCTTGGATGAGAAAAAAAAAAAAGAGACATCATTGTCCATGCAACTCTGGTATTTCTTGAACCACCTGATGGATAGTGCCAACACAAATGTTAACATTTTTCACACAGATGTACTGATTAACATCATATTACAAACTAGTGGTGGAGAAAGAGCATTTTTACCTCTGAGTTTGGGGTGCACGATCTTCTGACAAATCTTGCTTCATTTCCACAAGCACGAGCATCAACACAGAGATCAACATCCAATTTTGAATAAAATAAAACAAATGGCTGCAGTCTGTGTGGAAAGAAATGAAAAAGAAACTCAAAATAACAACAAAAAAAGGGGGTAAGCTGACATCAACATAAAATTTTGCCAATATTTATTATGAGCTATGCAGATGATTAAGAAACATGTCAAAAATATAAATTAAAGGTGAGCCTGTTAATCAGACAAAAGCCTGAGGGCACTATTCGGTCCAATTTATAGGCTCCTTCGTAAGGTTTTGGGGGGCCATCATTATATAATGATTTGTTGTGCCACCAGGTGACATCTTCATTAAAAAAAACTTGATCTAACTGACCATGTCACGATCTTTGAGCATGAACATCTCTCCACAGAAGAAGAATCATTACTAAATAATTTTTTTCACCACTATAAAATAAACCCTTTACGTGGAAAATTTTACAATAGACTTACTTCACATGATCATGTACAGACTGTATTTGTGGACTTACTTTTTGAAAGAATTGATAAATGAGTGCTCCTTGTCATAGTCATGCCTCAACATCACCTTGCCTCTGTACTCAATGATTGCCTGGCCAGCAGGGATCTCTTGAGTAGCTCTTAAACCCTAAAAGCAGAATAATAATACTTATTAATAACTGGTGTTTCTCTCATGTATAATAAAATAACATGCACAGCTCTTACTCAGAAGTTGAAAAAAATGTAAAGTTATTACTTTTTCTGATGAAGAATTTAAATCTTTGTTAGCAAAGTCTCACTGCTTTACAAAAATTTAATGATATATTGTGAACAAATTAAAGTCAAATACAAAAGAGGAATAGACCTGTCTCGATTAGCGTATTCCACGAAACCCCCGGTGTCTTTTTTTTAGTAGGGGGGCAGGCTACCACGCTGCCCCTATTCATTGAGCGTTTGAATCGAAAGAATGGTTAACAAAACATACTGTTGGGGCGGGTGCAATTGCAATTCAAGGCGAAAAGATCATGGGGATATGAAAGTGGTGATTTTTAAAAAATTCCCAAAGTCCAAAACACAACAAGAAAGATGTATGGTGTGGATAAGGCGAAACAAACGCCCATATAGCTATCGGCAACATTAGTTACCTCAATTCTTGT
>JBCAUA010000018.1:891725-904516 GCA_038406235.1 Peronia verruculata | reverse complement strand
CCATTTTTACACGCAGAAAAGGCAGTACTTTTAAGAGAAAACAAAAGCTCAAAATCGCATTTTTTGGGCAAAATCCATATTTCAGGACGCGCCATCCCCCTTAAATAATCCCAATAAAGGCACCAAGAGGCTTACAGAATTGATACTTACCCGCCAGTTCCTCTCTCTTTCGTTTCTGCATCATTTTGGCTTTGACACTATCTAACACCCTTGGCTGACACAGCTCGCAGAAGTAGCTCTCTGGAATGTTGTTTCGATCCACACCCATGCAATCTATGTGCTGCCATACACTTGAGAAAGGAAAAAAAAAAAAAAATTCCTCGTCAGACATGCATTTAAAAAAAAAACAATCAAACAAAACAGAAAAAAAAAAAAGAAACAATCATGTTATTCACTGGACCCCTCTCATACACACACACACACATATACCAAGATGAAAAATAATTTATGGTCTTCCAAAATTTCAAAAGGACATATCTTTCCATGATTTCTAAATTTCAAGCAGTCAACAACACGAGAATAACATGTGCCTAATATATATATATATATTATATAATGAATCGCAAGTCATGCCGGGTGAGTTCAAGTCACAGCCGTTTTTTACTATTTTATAATATCATATATATATGAATATATGAATTCATATGTTCTGGCTCACCTGCATTTGTCACAACAAATCATATAGCCATCATCATGGAGATATCCACAGATGCATCTGGTCACACTGTCTTCTACAACTTCCTCAACCACTGAAACAAGTGGTGTTGTTTTAACCTCTTCTTCCATTTGCACAACTCCATTGACTTGTAATGGGGATGGTGGTCTTGGAGAGGCAGGTCGAGGGGGTGAGGGTTGCGGAGGCAAACCATAGTTGTGATCCTTGGTCAAAGACAAACATAATGAATGCAGACAAATAAGGAATTGCAAGTAGATTAGCACTAGGTATTTTACTCATAGCCTCTCCACGGACGACGTTCCGATTATCCCTTCTTACTAAAAAATTTGATTTGTTTACCACAGTTACAGAAGAAACACATTTTTATGCACGTGGTTAGTATTAGCATCTCAGTTTCTTTGACAATCCTAACAGACACCCATGGTCTGAAATTTCTTATTGTTTTTTTTTTTTTCTGGCTTGAGCTGCAGTCACAGTTCTAATTGAATATCCCAATTAAAAACAAATTTTCCCCCGAGTTTGAATGTCCTTTCTTCAGTAGTACGTTCATTATTATGACATGCAGAATTTAGCTTTAGACTAAAAAACCACATCTATTCTTACTCCAGGGATCTCGAGGGTTGTGCGAGTCACTTCTAGAATTAGAATACGCCACACTGTGGTGTATTTAGTAATAAACAAAAAATATAACTTGCTCTATAAAGATAACCAAGGACACTGTAGTTTTGTCGATAAAGCTGTTTTAAAATATCAGCTGCACCAAAAAGATTTATTCCAGTTTAAGTCGAAGATCTAATATCTGGATATTTGTAGAGTTAAGGTAATCAGACTGTTTAACCTCATCTTTTTGGACTGGCCAAAACAGGGTTGATTTAAAATCACCATCACAGTTTAAGTAAACATTAAAGGACATGATACAGTATTAACAAACCTGATAAGGTAAGCCAAAGTACCCACTGCAGTTGTGAGAATGCGTGCTGGAAGGGGGTAGAGGTCTCTGATAAGTGTGTTCTGGCAGTGGGATGTCCAGCACATCAGCACTACAGTGATAATAAACAAACAAACAAAAAAAATTCTTTCTTTAGTTATAACTCTCCTTGTATCAGAAAAAGGGGCTGCCCGGTTAGCAGTTTGTTACTATATTTTAATGATCTAAAGCATGATTTATTCATCCAACATAAGAGCATTTCTAAACAGTGTCAAAGTGAAGTAAGCTAAAGACTATTTCTCTATACTGTTCAGTCCTTTCTTACCCCTGGGCAAACATGACCTGTCCTGGAATGTCCATTAAGTTAAATTTTTATAATCAATGGGAAGAAACAAATTTATTTTGGGCCACAGCAGTGATCTCCTAATTATATCAGTACAAAAGTATTTCATCAGCCAACGAAAAGTATCCCATTTCAAAATGTTGTTTTGCTAGACTATTTCGCATGTTTAAAGGAGCTTAACTGATATTATCACAATAGGATATTTTCTGCAGCTCCTAGCTTTGGTGCTGAGAAATATGTTCGGATCATGAGCTAAACAAGCAAGAGCAATTACATTTAATACAGTGTTTTTTTTTTAGGAATACCCACTCTGTGTATGATGAGGATGCTTCATCACCACTGCCATACTGTAATTCTTGGCCAGCGCTGGGCTTGACAGCACCAAC
This sequence comes from Peronia verruculata, assembly GCA_038406235.1. NCBI lineage: Eukaryota > Metazoa > Mollusca > Gastropoda > Systellommatophora > Onchidiidae > Peronia > Peronia verruculata. The sequence goes on along the minus strand of JBCAUA010000018.1, from coordinate 902,183 downwards.
TCGCAAGATGACGCTCATCGCGAGGGTACTAACTGGGGTTGTGGACTGGATACATCCACTACTATTCTAATGTTTCCCAGCATGGCAGACTTGGTTTTGATTAATTCTGGGACGTCAAAACACGGAGAAAGAGGAAGAAAAAAGGAAAATTAGCATCAAACAAAAGAAAAGTATCAGCATTATCAATTGAAAAAAGAAGTGTGAAGTACAAATACTATAATCTAAAACCACAGTAAGAATTGTTCCTTTGAGCATTTCCCTCTTTGTTCCTTTAAGCATATAATCAATCAAACATGACCCAACTGTTTGATGATGCTATGCAATCCCTCTACCAGGATTTTGAATTTGGTCATCGACGCGACAGCATGTAAAATATGGTTCAGAATTTATTGAGCCAATGAGCACATTATGGGGTTATGCCCTAGGACGCTTAGAAAAAACAAAACTGCATGGCGGCCTCTGCCTTAGAACTCGGTCACTGGGGGGAAAAAAGCACATCAAGCACACTGAAAAATAATGCAAATACAACCCATCTGATAATTTTCTTGATTGGTACAATAAGTTGATCTCTATCATATTAGTTAAAATTCATCAATGCCAATAACTGAGTAAGAAGATTTCGCCATCTATAGTTTGTAACTAACCGTTCCTAATGCTGATTTCTTGGTTCATAATTTTATCCCCTGGAACCTCTTTCAGAAGCTGACTTTCCACATGTACCCCAACTGTTACCAAATGTGTGACTCAATCTCACTTTAGCCTGTGTTTAAAATAAGCCGGACCAAGAGTTTCAACTTATTCCTCCTCATAAATCTACACAGAAACAATCATGGGCTCTAGGTTGATCCACATGTGGCCTGATGGTGTAGTACAGTTGAAGTCCCCATTCTTCTCTTCATCTCCCATTCCTTCCACCCACATCCCTGCATAACCATTACTTTTTGTTTCTCTCAAAAGGACAATGTGACATAACTTTTCACCCTTTTCACCATGGGTAGTTCCATGTCTTGGAACCGATACTAGGTTCACAGATTCTTAATTTGGCAGCTGATTCTTGGGGAAGTAAATTAAAAATTGAATGTTTGGCGAAGACCACTATATGTGTACATCATTCTGATATCAAAATGACAGAACTGATGGAACAAAGAGAAAGTTTGAAGTAGGAATAGAAAGATGAAAGTCCTGAGACATCATAAAATGAAAATATGTCATATACCAGAATTTTATAACACATAAAAAATGAGAAATGAATGGAGGTTCTTCTATAGAAACCCCTACGTAAATGCAGAATTTTTTATTGGGGAAAAACATATGATAATAATATAATACTTAAAAAATTTCTAAACAAAATTTAATAATGAAAATTCATATCCACCTACAAAAAAGGTGGGCTCTTAAGCGGACAAGTTCTAAGGCAGATTAAAAGATTATGCATCCCACCTGACGACTGTCTCACTTATACGTTTAGTTGAACATTAATTTAATGTTAGTTAAAGATATGTTCCTATGCGATAAGAACAGCTTTCTTCATTCATTGTGTGACTGTGTCTGTTTTGTAATTAGATCAAATGATTCCTGATGTTTCTTGATCTATTATTGCGTGAGGTTTTACTAATGGTATCGCTGAATGAAACCATGATATGGTTCTCTGTACCCCACTCGTAATGGCATCAGTGACTTAAGTATTTAAAATTAGTTAGGCTGACCGTAGTAAGAAAACAAATGACAGTCAGGAGGCTCAACTTATTCCTCCCGAATCACAGGCGCCGCCCCACATGCCGAAAGACAAAGAAATGGCTATGGGCTAGTAAATGTCTGATTTGGTTACAAAATCGAAGTACATCTCATCATTCCCCCTCCTCATATCACTCTTTCCTCCATCCCACTCCCCATTTAACTGCATGGACAAAAGAATCTATAGATCTAGATCACGAACAGCTGCCCTCTTTCACTACTCTTTCTAAGATCATTATATGTTGTTGTCAGTATTTGATGTGTTATTTTTCCATCTCATGCGCCACTCGACTGCATATTGTTAAGTGTGGGGAATTAAGCGCCATGAACTTTGATCTCTATTTTCAAATAGCCGCTGAAACAGTACTCTTTCGTACTTCCCGTTTCACTATCATCGTTCAAAATTGGTATTGCAAATTATCATAAAACCATGATCGTCTCCTGGATTCAGTAAAAGTTGGCAGTTGATCGGCCAAAAGTATGAAAGTCGGCAATAACCAAAAAGTCACAATTCTGACTAAAGTTCTAATATTTTGAGAGAATGATGATAAATGCTTAAAGACTATTTTTGTCTCTTCGACATTGATTCTTCTTTCTGTTTCGAGCTTGACACAATTATTACCTAAATTATCTGAGAAATTATCATGTCACGCTGCTACCTGTGAACTAATATGAAAAGTGCAAAAAAGCATGTGAACACAATCTTCTTTTCCTTGGTCCCACAAAAAATGTATTAAAACTAAACAGAGGCCAAATCATAAACCATGAATGAATAGTTTTTCAAGTGACAGGCTAGATTTATTTCAGATTACTTGAGTGGAAAAATCTGAAAATGCTGATGTGGCAGACTAACGAGCTCAGTTCTTTGTTGTCCTGTCTCCATTTTGGGCAATTAGGAGATACATGGTCATGTGAAAAAGGGATAGTAAATCTACTATATACTGTAGTCATTTCACCGCTCACTTGCTCAAACAGGTATATTTTGAAAATCATTTTGCCATATCTCCAATGTACAAAAACAGTTGCTAAACACAACTCATGAATTTTCTCAAAATGTGAAAAATGGAGATAGAGCAACAGAGAACTGAGCTCATGGACTGGTAGTTTACAAATTCTGTCCACAATCTACACTCTTTAAAATCCATGGAGTCACCCACTCAAGCCAAGACATCAAATAGGATTTGAGCTACAGCACAAAGCTATGGGGAAGAAATTAGATCTAGAAGATGTTTTTCTTTCCAGAAATAGATCTACCTCCATGTACGTCACATATTATTAGCCTAACAACCTTACTTTTGTTTCCATATGGTTTAGGGGGCTAGGATTAAAGCCAGAATCCACTTATTTGAGATAAAATGCAATCATCACTGGCAGATACTTTTAACAATCAGGACCGGACTGTTGCATGTAGTCTTGTCGAAATCTTTCCTGCTTCCTAATCTAGCCTTAATTGCTTTACCTACTTGCTGGTCCTGTAACATATATGGGCAAACGTGAAATTTTAATTTTAAGATAGCCTCCAGCCATTGAAAAATTTGATGATCAGAAATGTTTATTACAGCCTACTTTGCTTATATTTCTATCAGTTTCACTGTTTGCACCAACTAGTCAAAGACTAGTGGATTTTTTGAACATCATTATTGACACACAACTGTCTATAGGCATGAATAAATGAGTATTTGGACACAGGTCTGCTTGGGGTTACTTTGTTATCTGGACACCTGTCTGTTTAACTTAACATTTACTAAGTATCCAAGTCCAAGGCATAAGTTTTTGTCCCATTTTATTTAGCACTACTGTGATTGAAAAGAGACCAACAAATATCAACAAAAATATATCTAAAAGAATTTTCAACTACACTGAGAGGATGCATCACAGATAAGAGTCTATATTCTAACATGAGGTTTTGCGGTCCAAATGAGCCATTACTTCAATCCACTCAGCTTCCTTGTGTATGAGTTAGATCTGGGGCTGGTCACTGGTTGGGCCTAAAAGGGATGGCTAAATTTCAGGGCCTTCTTGTCTAGGCCTACAGAGTTGTTGAAAATGTAGAGTCTACTTGAATTACACAGAGAAGACGGAGACATTTTTAAAAAATTGCTTGTGTCAATGTAGATCTAGTCTAGATCTAGATCTCTAGATCTAGGAAAAAAAAATTATCTTGACCCTGAGTCATTTCAAATTTTGATGTGTTTGTCCCTAAACAACAAAACCAACGAAATTTACTTTCGACAAAACAAATGTAGCTCCAAGTGTTCACTCTTTTAAGTTTCAGGTCATTTCTCCACAGGTAAATATAAATCTGACTGAAACCTACGCTACTTCCAACAAAAGAATTGACCAGGCCTATAGATCTCTAAAGATCTAGACTACACATTCTACTCTAGTATCATCTAGATCTAGAGTATGTTAGGCGCGATCTGTCGATCTGCGCGATCCGTTGATAGCGCAATGCGTTCTGGGGATCGATGAACTGCGCAACAACCCATCGATTGCTGCGCATTCCATCGATAGATGGATCATGCAGCGCGTTCTATGGATCCATATAGCCTAGTCAATCACAATTAGAAAGCTAGATAATCTATCTACGTGCCGTACACTTAGATTCCTCAGCAGAACCTGGACTTTCTGATAATAACAACGCTTCAATTTCCATCTGTTCCTTGAAACGCTCCATTTTTGTCACAATTGAAATAAAGTGCTTGAGTGGTAATCAGAAATTCCAGGTCTTCGGCCGAATATTATTGTAGGCCTACGGTGTGATACCGTATGACGCACTTTCAACTTTAATCATGAACAAACATGCCTTCCTTGACCAACTAAAACGGCAGAGTGAGATTCACAGAAAGAGTATGAAATGTGAGGAATCTAAATGTACGGCATGTAGATCCAGATCTAGATTATCTAGATCTAGATTTCTAACTGTGATTGACTGGGCTACATGGATCCATAGAACGCGCTGCACGATCCATCTATTGATGGAATGCACAACAAAACACACCATTTTGGAATAGGCTGTATTGACACTAAATAATCACTCAGGCTGGTCTTATTTTGCCATCTGAGATTAAAATTTATTATTTGGTGAGTGTCTTTCGCGGTCTACCAAAGGGCTTTCGAGGGATTCCTAGGCCCGGCAGCGAGGGATTCCTAGGGATTCCAAGAGATTCCAAGGGATTTCGAGAAAAATAAACACCCTGTCTGTGTTCTGCTTTGTCAGACAAGACAAAGTCATTAAGGAAGCTCATTTGACATTGCTGGATTGTTTTTGGACATAGAATGATAGATCTAGAATCTGGATCTAACTCTGAGAGCCTCCTGCTAGGAGATCTAGCCTAGTCTGGATCTAGGATCTATTCTAAGTCTAGAAAGATTGTCTCTAGACTCTAGATTTTCCATTTTAACTCCATTTCTATGTTGCTTTAAATATCTAGCAATCTAACTTCTAAGTGGTCTCTGTAGATCTAGACCTAGGCTAGATCTATGCTATACGAATGTGGCACTGGTACCAGTGTTTTAACATGACTTCTAGTAGCCTATCCTAGAAAACATGGTGATAAAATGTGAATTGATAGAGATCTAAAATGGAGATGAGATGCTCGTTGGATCTTTTATCCAGTGATTGACAACTGACTGACATGATGAAAAGATGATCTAGAGTCCAGATCAAGATAATCTAGATATACTATAGGCCCTATCTAGATCTAGATTTAGTCTAGCTTCTCAAGACTAGCCTACAATACTCCTTGTAGACGACGTCTACATCTACGCTACTTACTAGTCTAGATCTAGATCTAGTTTAGCTGCTAAGATGATGTTTACGTTACACACGAGCACAGGAACAATAAAACACAGATACTAAATAGTATTCCTACCTTTCTGAAATCTTATCAGTCCATAACAGACGGTAATCCCCAGAAATGTGTTACAATATCCTCAAAATCCAGACTTTTTCGTTATCGAATTTTGTGCTGAACGGACGTAAACAAAACGAAAACGATTTGTTTATGTCACCTAAATCCGTTTTCTGCAGATCTAAAACCTAATAATGACGTTTCTAGCTGAATTATATGTGCAATACCTTACTTCAGATTATTGTCAATCATAAAATTTGAATACAGTTCATGCATTAGCTAAAGAGAGCTGTAAATTGGTTGTTTTCCGATCACTTTCTTATCCACTATGGCGGCCATAATATTGAACATTTCAGGGGTTCACATAGACGGTTAGCACGGTCTATCTCGCGAGAAGCAAAACTACTATTTACTTTTCCTCATTATTCTTCTCTTTTAATGGCAAAAATATATTTTATTTTCACTGATTACTCTTTTTCAACAAAAGAAGTAAATAATAATATTAATCTGGAATTATTAAGATACTTCCGTACACAGCTTCGTCTTTACGCATGCGCGAAGCTAATAATGTCACATATCAATGTCCGATGTATTGCTAATAGATCTATAGTAAACGTTTTAAACGTTATTCTTTCCGGCAGTAGCACCTGTTCATTGGTTCTACTAGCTTTCTAATATGCTTGATCCGTCTTCAAGTGAGGAAGAATCTGACAATGGCACAATTGAAGACGGAGATGAAAATTCAGATGTGCTTAGTCTGCCAAGTGCAGAGCAGAGAAGTTTGTCTGCTAGCGGAGATAACCTGAGTGTTGTTGGTGGACATTCTCGTTCTAACAGTATCAGACCATCTAGTCCAAGCCCATCATTAGTGAGTGATCGAGAGAAAATAGATGATTTCGATAAAAGTGAGCGAGAAGAGGAAGAGAGGAGGAGGCGGTTGCAACTGTATGTTTTCGTCATGCGTTGTATTGCATACCCATTCAATGCAAAACAACCGACCGATATGGCAAGAAGGCAAACGAAAGTGACTAAAGCACAGCTACAAACCATAAAAGAGCGATTCCATGCATTTTTGAATGGAGAAACACATATTGTTGCTGATGAAGCCTTCACAAATGCCGTGCAGAGCTACTATGAGGTCTTTTTGAAAAGTGACCGAGTTGCAAACATGGTGCGCAGTGGTGGTTGTTCTGCAAACGATTTTCGTGAAGTGTTTAAGAATAATATAGAGAAGAGAGTCAGAAGTTTACCTGAAATTGATGGTTTAAGCAAGGAAACTGTTCTTAGCTCATGGATGGCCAAATTCGATGCTATATATCGTGGGGATGAAGACCCACGGAAGCAGCCACAGAGGATATCCACGGCAGCATCAGAGCTAATCCTTAGCAAAGAACAGCTATATGAGATGTTCCAGAATATTTTAAATGTCAAGAAATATGAGCATCAAATCCTCTACAATGCATGTCAGGTAATGTGTTCATTGTTTCATCCCTACTTTATCAAGGTATCAAATTGATGTGAAATTGCAAAGGTCCATTCATGTTGTTTTTTTTTTTTGTGAAATATGACAGATCAAATAATGAACTGATCATTTTTGAAAAAGGCTTCGGTAGGTAATACAGTCCATCTGAAGTGGCTCAAAGACTGCCTTTTTTGTTTTTTTAAGAACTAGATTCCAGGCGAAGAATATCAAAAACAATAAAAAGAAAACAAACAAAAATTAAGGCTACAGTCTTAGTGAGGACCATTTGGCAACTAAGAATTGAGATTGTCAAAGGTTGGTTCAGAAATCTTCTTACTCAGTATTTGAGGTGGAAATCAACCCAAATATAAAGGCCAGGAGATGGATGGATAAATTTATAGCAGCAAAATCATAGAACATTTAAGCAGTTTTCTCAGGCCTGCCTAAGGTGATGAAGATTAAAAAACATCACATTTTAAACGCACTAGGAATCTGATCATACTGATACCATACCATTTTTCTTTTTGTGCTCTACCGTCCTACATTTATTTTAAGTTGATGAAGTTAAGTCCTGTGATCTGCTATAAAGTTCTGAACTTTGAAGATAGAGGAGGTAGACAAATAACAGAAAGTACAGAAATACTACCAAAATAAATGATTAATAAATAAAGATAATCAGAAATTAACTCTCTTTTTTTTTTTCTTTTTAAATTTTGGTGAAAATAAAAATAAATGTTGTTGCATTGCTACTTGCCATAGCTTGCTAGTCTGAGGGCATGAAAACTAAATAATGGCTGTACAATGGCTCAAAGTGTAAGAATTTTGAGCTTGCTTTACTTACTGAATTTGGCATTTTATGTTCGTAATTCATAACATGACAGTCACAGCTCTGTTCATTATTGATCCTTACATTTGTTTAACATCAACTTCAAGTCTAGCATCAGTTTTGGATCTCTCCAAAGTTTTTTTGACCCAGATCTAAAGTGGCTGTCAGTAACAAGGCCTTAAATTTTAGTTAAAATGATTTCTTAAAAAGTTCTGTTATTTTTTTTTTTATTTACATTTATTTGTGAGCTAGGATGACAAAGCTCAAATTAAGTTGCAGTGTGGAAATTTTTATATTTATGTCACTAGAATCTGCTTCATTTCATCTTTAATTTCATATTGACATTGATCAAATCTGCATTGCATGATGTTGAAAACAGTTTACGTTCCCACTCCAGTCAATTTCTGAGAAAATCACCTCTATAAAGTTGGTAGTGCATCTCTTCAAGTTCAGCTTGAATTCTCTAGTGACAGGTTTAGAATTAACACTTGAAATTCAGCATGGTTGCAAAATATAATAGTGATTGGTAAAATCGATCCTATAGCTGACCAGATCGGCAGAGCACAGGGGGGTGTGAATGCATTTCATGGTTTACTTTGACAGACTTTGTTAGATCTCTGTAAATGATATTTGTTCAAAATCAATACTTACTTTTTAAAAAATGTATTTGATTAGTTTTTGCTTTTTTTAATGTATTTGATTAGTTACCGATAGACAGTCATCTTAGCTTCTGTGACGTTTTTATACAGTCATATTATATTTAGCGATACTCTCAGAGACTCAGCCATGCATATGATGTACAAACATGGCTAAACTGTGGTATTTCGCCAAAACTTAACATGACTCAAAATATTGAATTTTCACTTTAGAACGCAGTTCTAATACACATATGATCTCTGTTAAGGTTATAATTGTATTGAGGTTCGTTGTGCTGACTCTCATGTATATTTTTTGAATCACATCAGAGAATCTTTTTTACAGTGGTGAACAAGGAATTCTCATTTATTTAGAAACGTCTCACTCACAAAGGCTAATATCTTCAAAATCTGTCCAGTTTTAAGTAAAACTTCTTTGCTCATAGAGCTAAAAGATGCCTGAGGCTTTAAAAAGAAAAAGATTTGTACATTTCAGGATACTTTCATATGTGGCAGCAAAAAGAAGGATCTCCAATGAACTTGAGACAGTTTAAGACAAAAATGGTTGTACAATTTTTGTCTCAACATTTTTCTGAAAAATGATACTTTTAATATTTTCAACATTGTTGAGAAAGTAAATTAAATAGACTCAAATGAAATTCACGGCAAGTTGTGTTGCATCCATAATACAAACACAGAAATGATGTCGTAAAAAATGTTGCATTCACTATTGTGAAATTGACATCAGGGACTGTAACTTAAAATAAAAGATGAAAATATTTGAGGGAATTCTAATTGCTGTATGAAATGGGTATGAGTCAGTCTCGAGATAACCACCATCAGGAGGTTGGAAGATGTATATAGAAGGTAATGAGTCAGTCTTTTTTCATTTTATTTATTTTATACATAAAATATCAGATGAGAGTTTTTGATGCTCATGAGGGAGAAAATGGACATTGTGTCGGTTGTGTTCAAAAGCTTTGCAGTTGCTCAGATCAAACAATCTTTCTGTTGTTTCATTGAAATGATCCCATTGGATACATGTAGAGTTGGTAAACCTGTTATTTGAAATTATTTTCTTTTGTTATGTATTGTGGATGAATTAACGAGTATTGGAGAGAGTTCAAAACTATCAGTCTCATCTTTTATAATACATCACGGCTGTCAGTAGCACTTAAGTAATCTTCATATATGAGATCAGAGAAATTCAAGAGACTTCTTTAAACGCAGTATGCTAGTTCTTTGATTAGTTAAGATTTTGGCCCATCAGCACGAAGACAGTAACTGATCAGTTAGGTCCAGAATAAATGTGTGCGTACTATGCTTGTAAAGTCATTCAATGTAGTGGTATCCTCATTGAAGTTTTTGGAAGTTCTGTAGGCTGTTCCCACATCTCAGTAGTAATGAGTAAATTTCACAATTCTTTCCGTCTACACAAAATTCAGTAACATAATAACAATACTTTTGTATAGACTCATTGAAAGTATTAGATTGCCCATTCTCAGCTGTGTATTATACACTGTTAGATACAATATTGCAAAAGTTGCCTTTAGTGATTGATTCTTTGACAGTCAGTAATTACCTGGGTTGGAATTCAATCCTGCGAAGGAACCTTAGCCATTTTCCCCTTGAAACAGCTTTCTTGTGAATACTTCTAACCTTTGTTGTTGAAATCAATCTGTAGAGTAGGTGACAGCTGTTGATCAGCATTTCATCTAGGACCTGTGCCAGTAAATAAATTGCAAATTTCTGTTAGAATGCAAAATGAAATTAGGAAAGGGAAACTGTTAACTTTGTTACAGTGAAGGTCGATAAGAGTTGGAATGTTATTCATTTATGGGGATGGAGGTAGTAAATGATCACAACAATATTTTCTTTCTAGAGTTTTCAGAATGTGTGGGATGGGGGGAGGGGGGGGTTATTCAGCATACATTTGTTTTTGGGACC
>JBCAUA010000018.1:843016-882776 GCA_038406235.1 Peronia verruculata | reverse complement strand
TTCAAATTTGTGACACTCTTTCCATATACATCAGCTTTTTATTTGGAGGCCCTTTATTATTTTCTTTTCTGCTCAACTGATTAATCATAATGCTTTTCTGTGCCTTTAAGAAACTACAGAAAAATTAACACTGAAATCTAAATTTTACCATATTTTCCCTAAAGCCTCTCAAGCACACAGCAAAATGACATAATTTGTACACAGCATGCAAGCCTCTGGTTTTGTGTTGCAGATTTAGATGGTGGCAGATACTTTTTCAACTTGGTAAAAGAAGGTGACAGTTTGAACTTTGCCACAGAGGATGAGTCAGAACGCACATTATGGGTGCAGGCTATCTATCGAGCTACTGGTCAAACTCACAAGCCCGTGCCTCCAGTGGTACAAACCAACAAAATATCCAACACCCAAATCTCACGAATGCAAGGAGGTAAATTTCTTGAGACAAGATTACACAATGGCTGTGCAGTAGTCAATAAAGTGTTCTGTAAGACATGTTGTGCTGTAGTGAATGTTAAAGCCCTAAATGTAATAGGTCACTATCTTTTTCATTTGTTACAAAAGGCAGGAGAAAAAAAAAAAAATAGTCACTTCATTTAATGAGATTTTTCCTTTACTGTGTGATAATCTATACTGCTCTCAGTGTTGGCATGATGGCTGTACCAGGGCTTAATCATATGCACAGTGGTTTATGTCAGAGATAACTATTTTTGAGCCTAAATGGAAGACCAACTAACTGCTGGCTTTGATGTGCCATCTCAGTTTCTTCATATTGTGTATCTGCTCTTTTAGACAGTGGCTTTTCAATGAAAATCTGATATTAGATTGACCAATATAAGTCTACGTGTCACTTTTAGCTTTTCATGTTGTAGCATGTACATCCTTTCAATCTGAAACAGTAAGAAGAAAAAAGTATTGAATAACCAGTTTGGTCTGAATAATTGGTAATGAAATTATGAGATTCTTTACAAGATTTTGATCAAAGGATACAGCAACAGTATACATATTGCTGCCAGAGAGGAAGACAGAACTTTGAGGATATTGTCTCTAGTCATTGAGATCTATTGAATATACTTGACATTTACAATGAAATCATATTTATTTGACCTTTTTATACAGCATCATTCTAGTGATAAGAATTTTGTGCTTATTGAAAAGATGTATATGTATTCTTGCAAAGGCACTTATCCATTTTCAGAATCATGTTTTTTAGTATAACGAATGTGAACTCCTATGATCATAATGCATTTTTTTTTTTTTTTTGCCCAAGTGAATCTTCATACATAGACAAACAAGGAAACAAACAAAAAAAAAAACATCAGATATAGATGATTTAGTGGTAACTGAAAATGTGTGGCAAAGGATTCAGCATCTGTATGTGTTACTGCCAGGGGTAATAAGGTGGAAATGAAGAGAAAAACCCTAGCATAGTAATAGCTAACATGAGCAATTTACTCTTCACTTCAGAATCTTAAATTTAAAGGCAGAAGTGTGGCATTAGGATGGTCTAGAGACACATTTTCACTTTGACCACTTGTTTTCTCTGTGTCTGTGTGTTTCCTTCTGTGTTGGTGTGTCATAGTTTTGATGGTCTGCTTGAACATTTTCTTCTAGACAGCCAATCAGATAGTAAGAGTAAGTAATGGATGTAGATGACCCATACCCTACAAAATGGACGTAGTTAGTTACCCTTTTTTTTTTTTCTCCTTTTGTTGAAAGAAAAATGTTAGCATTATTGAGACAAGAAATATATGACCTTAATTAATTTTCTTTTTTTTTTTTTTTTTCCACCATGGAGGAGCCATTAATTTTGAATGCCCCCACACACAATCTCTTTTCGACTGGATAAATTTTATCTTAAGTAACCTTAAACAAAAGTTCGACAGAATCTGTGCTGTTGTGGTTGAAATACAATCATTGTGAAAAAGCCATTGAGCTATGATTTTCTGTATTCTGACGGATCACCAATACAAAAGTTTTGTTAATATCTGCTAATGGCAAGTGAACTATTTATGGTTAGTAGTATGACTCTCAAACATTACAACAATTTGCTTCTAGATTGATGAATTATACTTGTTTTGTAGATCAACCATGTTGGATAATAACTGCATTTGTAGAATAATTTAAAGATAGTGGAATAGTCAAGAGGAGGAGGAGAAGGGATGGGAATGGATGGGAGAGAAATAGGAAATGCCTCTACATTCTAGATGAAACCTTGGTCATGTTGCCAGAATGCCTTTTGGTATCAGAAGTTATTTTTAAGTGCTAAGAAGATTGAAGCAACAAATGCCTCATTCTGTGCACCCTTTTGCATTTCTGTATTTTGAAAATTTTGTTTTCCATACAGAGATAGAAGTGGTTAAATTTTGCCCTTTAGATATAGTACATGCTCCTATCATTTTTCTCATTCAGATTAGTTTTCTTTTAGCTTTAATTTGAATTTGAAATGACAAATTGGCACCATTTTTTTTTTTTATTTTAGACTACACATATGCCCGTTTCTGTGCTTATTTTCATCCCAATAGCATATTCTACCCTTCTGATTTCTTTGTTATGCTGTGGCAGTATCATTATACTGAGTGAACATATTTAATTTTACACAGTAATAGATATCAATTTAGAATTTCTTTCTTTTTTGATTAGCAGAGTATAGAATTGTGCCGTAGCAGTCTGCATAGCTATGATTTGAATAATTTTTTAAAGTGTGATCTAAAGGATAACTGACATTTATAGAATTTGTAAATTCAATGTAAAGTAATCCAAACTTGTCAGTGTAAAAACTTGACCATTGAACTTAGTTCTAGAAATATCTTATCATGACAAAGATTTTATTATGGTTTAAAGAGATAATAATTGTTATATGACTTCTAGAGGGCAGTTTATAGTCAGAACGAGATGTTGTTTATGGTATTGTTTTGAAGATAATTTCCAGAAAACATTGTGCTTTGTGTTTTTCATTGTAAGCACCTAAAAACAAAAGTTTTTTTGTTTTTTTTTTAATATCATACTATTCAGGAGGGCAGAGAACTGGAATCAAAATCATGTTTTATGTTGTTGTTTTTTTTTTTTTTTAATTTTTAGAATGACAGAAACTTTATTTTTGTTTTATTTAAAAAAAATGGCATCACATAGTAAACTTCTTTGGGTGTGCAATTTATAATTATTATGCATCATGATGAAATGAAGAGGAAATTCTTGGAAATTTACGGACCATGATATTCTGTGTTCATTTTTGTGTTGTAGATGCAGACAGGGCAAGAAAACATGGGCTAGATGAGTTTGTTATAGCAAATCCGTGCAACTTTGAGCACCATGAGCTTTTCAGTATACTTCAGACTCTTACATTGGACTATCGGCTAGGAGATGCATACACTTGCTTGGTGAGTTAGACTTGAAGTTGTAAAGGAAATTGAATTTTAAATGAAATGTATAGACATGTACAATTATGAGAATTCAGTAGTATTTATATAATAGATCTAATATGCTGTCATGTTTTGCAAAGAAATGAGTACAAGATCTCTATTATGAGGATGAAGACAATTTCTCGTGAGTGATATTTCAAGATGAATATGAGTTTTTTTTTGTTTTTTTTTAGAGAGAACTGTGGGAAAACTGTGTAATTTTCAGTATATATTTTTGCACATTCCATTACAAAAACATGTTTAAGCCTTGAAAGACGTGAATTATTGTGCCTAATTGAGTATTCATATTGTCACTGCCTCGTGGTAAGTCATTTTTAGCGCTCTAGAGATGTTGAGAAGAATCAAAAAAAAAAAAACAAACTAACATGATATTGGATTTCATTTCCTTAGTCCTTATGTTTTTTTCACAGACTAGATAATAAATTTTGTTTGACATGGTGTCACAGGGATGGTTCAGTCCAGGCCAGGTCTTTGTGTTGGATGAGTACTGTGCCCGCTATGGCGTGAGGGGTTGCCACAGGCATCTGTGTTACCTGAATGACTTACTAGAGAGAGCAGAGAAAGGAATCCTCATTGACCCAACACTCATTCATTATAGTTTTGCCTTTTGTGCCTCACATGTTCATGGAAACAGGTATGCAGTCTTTCATTCAATTGTGTCATCAGTTGTCAGTTACCTGTGTGATCTGAGGCAAATCTTGGGGAAAAGATTCATCTGTTCAAGAATGAAACTGATTTGAGAACTGTGGACTGCTATCTTTTGATTTTTTAAAATTTTTTTTATGTAAATAAAAATTAAAATGAATAGATAAATTAAAAAAAAAAAAACATGAATAAGTGAAGAATCAAGTGAACAAATGACTTGCTACCAGGGCAAATGAATCAGAAGTCACGCTGGGCAACGAAGATAAACAGGTGTTTTTGGTTGTTTTTAACTATTTTCTAACTAAGATACTAAATTTTTTTTCTTCACCCTTTTTTAATCTGAAAAAAAAAAAAAAGAAAAAAAAAAATTTGGTATCATTGTCAGAAAACAGTGAAAAACAGTTTTAAAAAAAAATGGCTGTGACTTGAACTCACCTGGTGCAACCTAAGACATTTGCCTGGGGCAGAAGACAAATAAATAAATAAATAAATAAATAACATAAAATAACATAAAATAAATAGAGTTATTTTATTAAATTTAAAAAAAAAAAAAAAAAGCAATATACTTTTCTTTCTAATGACTCAGATGCTGGGTATTGATGGCAGATTTTTGAAACTATGGGAAGACCACTGAAAAAAATTCAGTGATTTATTTTGCACTGAATAATTGCTGACATAGCTCTCTTGCTACAAAGTTTGTTGGTCAATCTTACCATCATGAATAATTTCTTCAGGATAAAATCTGAATGTTGTCACTACAGAATTTTTGCCCTTCAGACCTTTGAAAATCACCTGCATTCCTGAGAACTCTAAATTCCTTGCCAAGCAGATTTGCTGTTTGACCTTTTAGAACTGCTATTTTCTGTTTTAGATAGGTCATGGAAACAATAGTTAAGTAAGATTTTTATCTACCCAGGAAATGTCAGATTCAGATTATAATCATTATAATAAATTCTCAGTTCTATAAGACATGATGAAGGATACCAAACCCTGTCCTATCCCACAAAAAATTACACGATTAAGATACAGAGGCAGTTGTATTTACATGTACGTGACTCTTTGTATGTGTGAAATAGTTGTAACCCCTTTTCTGGTTCATAACTTTGACACTGGATGCTATAAAATGCAATTTATTATTATTAATACTATTATTATTACTATCAACCCTGTAAATAGTATTAGTTATAAGAGATGACACAAAAATATCAGACATCTGTACTGTTATTACCAAGGTCTGTTTCATTATTTCGCTAACTCAGTTTTAAGTGTCAATAGATATTGCTGGAATTAGCACACGTTAAAATTTGTATATTGTAATAAATCCAGATATTTTGCAGAAACTACTATAAAAGATGAAGTTCTTTTGTAATTAGGAAAGATTATTCAGACTTATTTATACAAGAAAACTAGATATGTACTGTTACGACAGACCAGCTTCTTGACAGTTCTAGAATTAAGGGAGAGAAGTAAAAAAAGGTAGTCAATGAACTACATTTAAAACAAAAATTTGACATTGTAGAATTACATTATTCCATAATTCATAGTTTCAGAAGTATTTTGATGACTCAATTTGATCTTATTGTATCAAGCCATTTGTCTGCTTTGTTTTTATTCCAGGCCTGATGGAATAGGCACAGTGTTGCAAGCTGAGAGAACAACATTTGATGAGATCAAAGAAAGATTGAGAATCCTTTTGGAAAACCAAATAACTCACTTCAGGTACTTTATGCATTTTAAATGGTATATGTTATAGAGCTTTGAACTTGACTTAATCCTTGGTGGCATCACTCTGAAATCCTGTCAACCAGATTCTTTGGTCGTGGCAAAGTTTTCATTAGTTTTCTCTTTCAGGAGGTTTGCTACCTTGACCGTGCATGACCAAACCTCCTCTCACCTGGCTAGGCCAAATAAATCATGAGCCTTCCTCAGAACATGCAGCATTTGAAGTCTAGCTAGTCTACTGTCCTTGAACAAGCAAGACTTACAGAAGTTCACAACTTTCAAATAACAACAGAGTATGTTTCATTTAGGCCATGCATGGTGACCCGAAAGAATTTTAATTTAATGATTCACTGAACTAATAGGCCTTAATTGGCTATTTTACTCGCCAGGCCAACTACTTCTCCTTCCCAAGTATAAGAGGTGTAAGATAAGCATTGAAAAGAAGGAGATAATTACTTTTTCTTTGTTATTTAAAATACAAATAAAAGAAAATTCTGTAAAACTCACCATGCATTAGCAATTTTTTTTTTTTTTGGTCATTGTCATAATTTTTTCATAATAATTTGCTTTACCTATTGCAAATAACAAGAGAAAACATGATTTATTCCTTCCTTGCAGTACCAGCCTCATGTCTAGCTAGCTGGAAAAAAAAAGTCTCATACTGTCATGGAGACTAAAAGTTTCTCATAATGCTGCAGGACCATTAGGAAGGCAATAAAGTGATTCGATTTTAGTTTATAAATCATTATTGCTTGACTTCAATTTTTCTTGACCTGAAATCCAGCCACTTGACTGTTTTTTTTTGGTTTTTTTTTGATCAGGCTATCCATAGAACACATTTTTAGCTACTACCAAGTTGTTGAGAAGATATGGCCTGTCTATAATGTTTGGATATAAGCATAGTGACCTTTTAAGGCTAAAAATGAACACTAAACATATTTTTGCTCAAATGAACCTAATTTTTGCTATTTTGAGTTGTTAAATTTTTATTTTTGCACCTTGTTTTTTGTCCTGCTAAGGCTCTTGCAAATATGAGTCTAATTTGATTCTTAACTCATTGAAAAATTTCAGCATACATAGTAGCCGCAAATGCAGCAGTGCTTTCTTGCCTTAGGTTTTAAGTGCTTCTTGTATTTGTGCTTGGGCTTATAGTAGGGAAAATCACTTCCAAAACCCAAATTTTTTTCACTCCCAATTCCCAGTTTTTTTTGGTTTTTTTTTTCATGACAAGTTTTGAGGAGAAGATTCCATGTTATCTGTATGCTATGTTGTTTCACCCTTATGAACAGAAGCCACATGGTATCTGCTATAGTACAAGATTAAGATTCTCTTAAGAGACTGTGTTCCTCAACTGATAGTTTATTTATTTTTTTTCTTATTGAAATGTACTCCTCAACTGATTTTTTAATTTGTTTTTCTCATTGACATTATGTCACGTAAACTTCTGAAATACCTATTGTAAGCGACTGCTTTGTTTGTTGTTACATTTTTGTTGTTATTTTTTAATTCAGGTATTGCTTTCCATTTGGTCGACCTGAGGGAGCTTTGAAAGCAACTCTCTCACTGCTAGAAAGAGTAAGTAATGTTGTTGTGACATTTTGATAACTTCTACAAGGTTGAATCTCAAAACAAAAACAAAAAAAACAAAACAAATAGGGAAATCAAAATGTCATTGATTATGAAGATGTCAGTTTATGCAAGAAGATTTAAATGCCAGACTATGGTGCAAATCTAAGCAGACAGAATGACATTTTGATAATTACATCAAGTTTGAATCTTGACAGATAACTTTTGTCTAGTGTTTCTGATGACATCAGCGGTTGTATGTAAGAATATGAGATTTTTATGATATAATATGACTCAGATGTAAGAAAGCAACATGTTGTATGTCATTGAGAAGTTTAGCAGAATATCTGAAAATCTCAATGATTGAGACTGTAGACTAAGGAAAAATTACTATAGTTGATGAATTCAAATATCTGGCTAACTAAATGTTTTGTGAACTACAGGTGTTAATGAAAGATATTGTGACCCCAGTCCCACCAGAGGAAGTCCGGCAAGTGATCAAAAAGTGTCTGGAGAATGCTGCACTTGTCAACTATACCAGAATCTCAGAATATGCAAAGATTGAAGGTTAGACGAATTCGCATGGAACTTTTTGATAGTATACAAAATGTTGTATAGAAACAGGATATTCTTCCTTAAAAAGTATTTATCCCAAAATTAAAAATGATGTTATGCAGGAGCCAGCTCAGGAGGAAGGACATGAACAGAAATTATCTCTACATGTCCATGTATATAACTAAAAAAAAAATTGTTACTATTATTGCTTAGAGATATGTTGATCTATATGGCAAATTGAACAGAGGATGTGTTATTCACAACAGAGTGCATAGAAAGATTCTCTGGTGGGAAAAATTCTCCTGAAATTTATTTGAGGAAAAAAAAACAAGACCTGTCTAAGTGTTCTATGACTGATTAGCATCAATATCAATCTGAGTGGAGCAATTTCAGTCATTTGTCCCTGTAATGTAAGAAGTATTTAGAAAGAATGGACATATTGTCATCAATACCCTAGTCAATAATCTTTAATCTAAATTCTCAAGTTTTATAAGCGTACTTTTTACTAAATCAGGCTAAGTCTGTATTGCTGGTTTATTTTTTTTAATCTTTCTTATCAACCTCTTTATGGCCACGTTAATTTCTTAAATGCTGCTCGATTTTGGTTTTCAGTGCACAGGATATCTATTCATTCTATCCATTAACTCTCTGTGAGGGGAAATATTTATCAGCATGACAGGTTGTTCTTTTTTTTTTTTTTTCAGTTTCACAATATAGGCTTTGCTCTGTCCCCCTTGCATTTTTTAAAATACTCACATAACCATCTCTTCTTTGTCTTTGGCATACAGGCCGTAAGAAAGGTGATTTGAATGGAGTTTTTATATGAATGTTCTTTGATGTGTAGTTTTGAAGAGAAATCTTTTAAATTTTTACCCTTGTTTTTACACAGCACTTGCTTTCATATTTTTTAAATATTTTTTTTCCCACACTCTGCAATTTAAATATTAGTTAGATCATGTTCTGTTTGTGTAGATTTGTGTTTGCCATGCGTTTTCAGCAATTGATTTTCGGAGAAATGTCAATGTTTTATTTCTCCCACATGAAAATGAAAAATTATTAGTTTGTTAATTCATAATAGATGTGTTTCTTGTTTTGCTGAGAGCAAATTTTTTTAGACCTGGCACCAATCAAACTACTGTAATCTTTATCAAACCGAATACAAATAAAAAAAAAAGAAATACATTTTTATAATTCAAATTTTCTGGGGTTTTTTTTGGATATAGAAAAGTTTTGAGATTCAAATTCCAGAAAAGAGTATTTTAAGTTTTTACAAGAGCTGGATTTGCATATTTAAAACCCCTGGCATTTTTGTTGATAGCCTTAGTTTTTATTTCTTCTAGAATATTCACAGAATGTAACAAAATTTAAAGGGTCTTTGAAAAAATATTTTGAGAGTAATTTTAGATGAGAAACAATATCTGCACAGTTTTCAAAAATACTTTTTCTTTTGTTGTGACTGTTATAGCCATTGCACTTTTATTTCATAGAAACTGTAGTTTGCCCATGCTTTATTCGAGGTGTTCAAACCCATTCAGATATAAATCAGAAAGCTTTCAAAATTTCATAGACACGATGTTTGTTTTGGTATAAATATAGTGCAACTTTGATGGCTATGCAATGACATACAATTGTAAGTGGACATATGTAAAATGTAGATTATCACAGTCAAATAGCCGTTTTTGCATGTGAATTATGAGTTTTCTTTTTCTTTATATTCCATCATCCAGCGTGCTATTTGCTCTGCTCTAAGGAGAAAATGTAAAACAAGCGAATAATGTTCATTCAGTAATCGATCATATATGCAATAGGCAAAATGGTTTATTCATGAAGATGTAGTCTGTGCTGCATACAAATACAAGGAATTTTGTTGTCTTGAGCCAGACTGTTCATCTATATGCATCAGATTGTGAAAGGAGAAGAGACAAGGGCAAAGATTTCTATGTATGATAAAATGGGTCAGGAATGAAGATTCTTACCATCTGATCCGTCCAGCATCAGATGCAGCCTTATTGATTGAATCTACTTTGTTAGGGAACCCAGAAAACTGATCAAATGTTTTTTTCAGCCAGGATATTTTTTATGCTAATTATCACTGGGTTTTTGTTTTTTTTTGAAATGGAAACATTATTTACTGAATAAAAATGAGATAACAAAATCATACAGGAGAATCTCCTTCCCCCCCAAATGTCATGAATAAACTGTGTTGGTAGAATAAGTACTGAGACTAATGTGGCTCACCATTATCTCCATTACTGCATTCTAGGAGCTGGCGGTAGGTATCAACAGTTGGTTCAACTTGAAAACTGATGAGGGTCTATGTATAGAGTATTACTTCGGACTCTCTACTAGTTGTAGCTGTGTTGTTATTTTTTCTTTCATTAATTTTTTTTTTTTTTTAGTTGACACTCCACCCCCGTAAAAAAATCTGTTTGTTTAAAAAGTGAATTTATGACTTTGCAGATCTGTAGATACCAGAGTCTGCAAGATGACTGCTTACTGTGGCTTTTTTATACTTTTTTTCAGTTTTAATTTTTTTTTTTTTTTTTACAATGTCATCCCGTTCATGTCTGCTCTGCCTATGTTCAGTCTGTATATTTACAAAACATCTTGTGTATCAGATATTGCGCAGTACAATGGATTTTTTTGTTTGTTTGTTGTTTTTTTTGTTAGTTTCTTAGTTATTAGATCAGCGCATCCTGTTGTCATTATATTTCATGGACATCTTTATATTCAGTTCACTGATTTGTCTTACCCCTCACTGAGCCCCCCCCCCCCCTCTTTTTTTTTCTTTTTCTTTCAGTCCTTACTTACCGTGGTTATTTTATTTATTTTTTTTTTCTGTATACATCTGTTAGCTGTAAGACTTCTTTTTATTTTAAATGATGTATCTCAGTTGTTGTACTTTGATGGAGTTAACTATCCAACTACATTTTGTTTCAAAGAATTTGTTTATTTTTTTTACATAATGGATTTCATTGAATCTGACATTTCTCAGATGTTGTCAAAACTCATTCTTGTGCTTAGGTGACTTAAAAAAGAAAAATGATGGAGAAGAAAATGGAATTTTAAATACTGATCCGATTTTTTGTGTTTCTGGGAGAAAAGGGCATCGTCACTGATAGGTGCTGGTGGCATTAGATTCTAGTTTTTTTTTTTAGATTTGTCTGTTTGAGATATTTTGACTTACTGAAGTGAGAAAACACAGTTTGGGAGCATTAAAATATCGATCTAGTTCTTGTTGGAGAGCAAGAGAATGTAAATACAGATTAGAATCCTTGTGTTTCACTAGTTCTGGAGGAATGAAGTATCTCAAGGTGGTCAATGACAGAGAAATTTTCACTTACACACTAATTGGTGTATGTGCTATGCACATGACAGGCATGTTTTGACAAATGCTTAGGATTTAGATGAATCACACCATGTAAACAAACCCATGTGTGAGTGACGTTTCTTTGGTCGTGTGACCGATCTCGAAATACGTCATAGGCTCATAGGGAGGCCTCACTTACATTTGTTGTTACACCTGACTGTAATATTTAGATTCATTTGCCATAGATGTCTTCACCATTAAGAGAGGAAAACACATGACTGAAAAAAAAAAAAATTGTGATAAATGGTATGTGGATTGATAAATTAAGGACGTTTTCATTTTTGTGGTGTTTTTTTAAAAATATTATTATTTTTTCCATATTATTGTAACAAGGCGGTAGAAGTATTCATTACTGTTTTTCTATACTCATTTTCAGCCCTTTTTTTTTTTCCTGTTCATATCATGGATCTTGAAATCATTTTTCTTTGTGTTAGATGCTCTAATTTTCAGCAGTGTCCAATGTTTTCTACATCATGAGAACTATTGAGCTCAGCCACTGAATTATATGTCTGTGACTATTATTTGTTGTTGTCATTTATAGTCTAGAGGAAAACGATGACATAGATATAGTAATAGTTTTTACTGAAAGTTCCTTTTGTTTTTTCTTCTTATGGAAATAATTTTTTCTGAGGCATCCCTGGAAAAAACTGGTGTTAGTTTTAAGATAATCAGCATTACACTTTCATGAATCCATTCGTAGTAAGGGCATTGATCTGTTTAAAAAATATGATGGTATAGCATTACGAGATGAACATTTTTTTTTTTTTTTTGTCTTTGACTTTGAACTTCAGACGTTTGATTCAAACATGTTTTAAATCAATCTATAAATACAGCAGATCACAACTGCATCAAATTATTTATGAGGCTTTCAGTCCATTTTTTTTTCTTCTCCAGTGCAGTGATGGAACTAATGCTTTTTTTTTTTTTTTTGCCAACTGTGGGATTGTAATATCTCTATGTAAATCTCTGCCACTGTAATGCTTTCTTTCCCCTCTTCATTTGCTAACTGTTGTGTTGTATGTGTGCCCTGCAGAGGTTCTAGGAGAGGATGTACCACCCAAGAAGAAACTGGACGACATTATGCACCTGGCTGAGCTGTGTATTGAAGTATTACAACAGAACGAAGAACATCATGCAGAGGTAATTGTAGCGTACATGAGACACCATAACCAAAATTTTTTTTTTTTTTTTACATCACTCATGTCATGTATCCGCATAGTAATGCAACAGGTCTTTTACCATTCTTCTCCAATTTCATTTTGTAGTTTATACTTGCCTTTTAAGCAGTGCTTTAGTCTTGCAGTCAGCTTATGTTTGGGGAGACTGAGTGGTTAGTTCTCTAATCTCCCTGTCCTCCCCCTTATTATTATTTTTTAAACCCAATTTGTTGAACAAGATAACTGTATTATCACTGTCCATAGGAAAGAATGTTCTTTGAAATATGTGAAAATAGTCAGAAAATGATAAGAGTGAAATGTTGTTTCTTGTCTTAATGAAAAGGATTTTCTTATATTATTTTTCTATTTTATTAGTATGATTTTTTAAAATTTAGTTTTATTTATATTGTGATAAATACAATGAGGCTTTGACTCATTATGTTTCGTTTTTCAACCTCCTTTGTGGTGGTTATCTCGATTTTTTTCAACGAGGCAAAAACGTTTGTGACAAGAGTTTCTTTACTAAAAGGTAAGATCTGTTTTTGGAGAACAAAGAAAGCTGTCAAAGAAAAGCTAAAAAAATCAGCATACAAATGCACCGAAACATTGCAGGATGATTCGACTAGTTTTTTGTCACTAATACATACAGTTCTTGTCAGCTCCTAATAGTTAATATGGGCCACCCCAGAGGTATCAACGTGATGATTCTAAGACAAGTGAATGCTGGTGGAAAAGAAAGAAAATACACATCTTGTCATGAATCTCATTTACTTTCCTTTTTTTTTTTAGAGTCTGATTGCAGCCAGTCTTGCTTTTTAATATTTTCTCTCTTTATGTATGGAGCTCCTTAACTCGTGTCCTTATTAGTTATGACTAGGTGACCTCTTAAGAGTAGGATAAATGAGGAGCTTTTGATCATGGTCAGCCATCTGTGATAGTTGTTGGAAATCCAGGTTGTGTCATCTGTCAAGAGCATTTTCGGCCTCCATCAAAGTCAGTTTTCATTGTCAGTGTCCACTGTACTTAGCTTACAAATACAGGATCTTGCCTGGAGCTTGCAAGTCAATTTTCGATATACCCTGGTCCAAGGAATATAAAAAAAAATGAGGGCAGTAATGTCAGCCTTTCAAATTCTTGTTGTGCTGAATACTGAATTAGTTGTCAAGATGTCTAGTCCTCTGCAAGAGTCCTATAAGTGTCCCTTTTGTTCTGTGTTCAGTCATTTGGAGTGATGATCTTTAGCTCTTTTTGGCCCAATGTACTGAATAGTCAGAACTCGAATTTTTTTGTCTTGAGCCAAACATTTGGCTTGATGGACTTCATCCCCTGTCGCTGGTTTGGGAGTGAAATTTATGAAAGCCTGTCCATCTCTTTCTACTTGGCGCAAAACATTCTAATAGAGATTGCACTTGCAACTGTTTTTACATTGATACAATAATGTAAAGTATTTGTTTCTAGGTCACATCAGTTATTATTAGTTTCTTATTTAAAAAAAAAAACAACTGTCCAGATGTGAATCAAAAAAAAAAAAAAAAGTTGTAGTGAATGAGTTAAAGTAAAAGGTTTAGGAAGAATGTCTGACATTGCCATGGTGTACCTCTGAGAGTGTTTATATGTGAAGGTGTTGTGGCTCTTGGAGTGAAGATGTTGTAAGTGGGTATTTGTACATGTCCTTATACGTATTTACCAGTACGAGACCTGTTCTCTCAGTGATGTTGTTCCTGTCTCCCTTGTTGATGTCAGTGGTGAGCTTTTTTCTTGGGTGTATGTACACAGTTGATTTTCATTGCCTGTATCCTGTTTTTTTGTCTGTTTGTATCTCTACAGTTCCCGCCCTCTGTACATTTTTTTTTCACTTTCGACAGGGCTTTTTCATGCTGCGGCATTATGTCTTGGGGAGGGGGGAAAAAAGGCAATGAAAATAGTTATATCTTGTGAAAAATAAACTTGCATATTTAACAGTATTTCTGTTTAATGCCATGACTTTGGAAATATATCTATAATAGTTAAGTTGCACTGTTACATTATCTCCATCGCCAATGAAAAATGGGACAAATGGTAAATTTGCTGGCATGAACACTCGCAGTATGTTTTACTTTTGCTACAGATATTTCAAGAAAATATACTGTCTAAAAGACGAGGGGTTACAGTTTTCACCAGTGTTCTGAAATGGTATAATCACCTTAGGATATTTTTTTTAACTCTGGGAAACAAAAAAATTTTTTTTAATAATTTGTCTCTGCCAGCTTATTTAGCCTTTGGCATATTTAATCTGAAGATGCTTCAGTACATATCAATAAATGGAAGCATATATTTCAGATGAAACCACCACGTACAGTGATTTGCATCTTGTGACATCCCACACTGTTATTTTCTTCAGATTGGTGTAAAACATGACAGAAAAATAGAATGAACTTTTATGATTTATATTATTATATTGAAATGAACTTTTGTGCTTTAGGCTGGGCCAGAAAAGGCCCTGTTTTCCTCTGCCCAGTGACTTTGGATGACGGATTGGTTAGGCACTTGATTAAAATGTTTTATTTTCTCATTTTAACAGAAATTCATTAGAATTTGAGATTGAAAATGCGTCATATTTTTCCCGATGTGAGAATGAGATGAAGTAGCTTTCAAAATGAGAAAGAAAGAAAAAAAAAAAAAAGGAAAGAATGGAAACTGTTTTTATGTTCTGAATTTTATTCTTGGTATAAGGAATGACCCCCGTTTCATTTGTAGCTGTATAAAGAAAGTTATGTGAATGCCATTTAGTTATGGAGTTGGACTATTATTTTGGTGTTTGGAGAATGGTTGTGTAGCCAGCTAACCAATCCGAGTGTGTAGTGGGCTTACTGTGTACACATGTCAGTGGTATGTTGCATGACTACACATTAACATTGTGCTGTTGTGCTTTCTCCTCCCGTTGCTAAATAGGCATTTTCATCGGTGAGTCATCTATCAAGCATCTTGACTGACTTTTCACTTTCACACCTTCCATGTGTTATTTCATGTTCAACTTTTAATAACAAAAAAAAATAAAAAATAATTACTTCCTTGAAGTACTGTTGAACTTCACACCTTACCCAGTGTTAATGTTAACATTTAGTTCTAAATTTTACTATTTCTCAGTGTTACTGCACCTCATCACCTGTATGATATACTGAGCACCAAGTAATGCACTGAATATATTTACGTTATTCAACTCACACACTTTCTTAAACAAATAATATAGATAACCATTAATAAACATTAATTTATTAAAATATTATTCATTATAAAATTTGCTAGTGGCAAACATTTTCTCTCTTTGTCCATATTTACCTAAGCCAGATTCAACTCATTGTCAAGGGGCACATACTTTCTATAGATATAACATTAATGCTGAACTAATACTAGATTTGGCATAATCGAGGACAATGCTAATTACCTGTGGTAAATGCGAAAGTAGAAATATTATTCACAGGCAACAAAGTTGTGTGCCCAGTGTCATACCATTTTGTTTTGTAGTAACTTGAGTACAGAGCAGCTGTGATTTTGTCCACCTTGTCTTATCCCATTTCTATAGCTTTCTGCTTTCCCGCCTTCCCCCTGAAAAACAAATTATGTAATTTTTTTGTGGCAAATTCTTTGGAGGAGGTCAAGAATTCATTATGTAAACATTATTTGTATAGAAGACTATAAATTTGTCACCCATCTCACGAAGAACTGTTGTTCATTGAGAAAGGCATCCACAGATTGTTGAAAAGCATATTATAACATAATGAAGGGACATATCATACACATGTGGGTTGTTACATTCACAGGAAAATGGCTTATATAACTGCAAATCAGTTAATGAGAATGAAATTGAGCTGTCAATATGTGGCTTTATGAGAATGCATTTCTCACTTCGTACATATACAAAAATGGTCTCGGGGGCAAAACATTTTCAAAAATGGAATTTTGTAATATAATATACACCTTCGTGAGATGGGAACAGAATGTTCTAGTTACACTTTGAAAACAAAAAAGCATCAGTTTTGCTTCATACACATGGCACATTTGTCAACAGTTATTCTGAGATCTTAGTTCTTTGATAATTCATTGAATCTTTATGTAGTAGTGCATGCCTGTGTGTTGAAATGAAATTTTATTGAAGAAGAATAATATTGTCCACATTGTTTTATCATGAAAATTCATTTCTTTTTGTTTAAATCTTTTTATTTTAAAGCACATGTGGCTGCGTAAACCACATCATGCATTGAGTAAAAAACCAATGAAAACCTACAAACAATTCTACAATCAAGAATGGGTTTGAAATCTACTTGCATTTTGTTTTTGTTATCTTATGATTGCTCCAGACTGAAAATATTTGCTGTCTTCTTGAACTATTTTACCGCTCTCTCCCTATTTGACCTGCTCTATTTTTAAATTTTTTTTTTGCACACCCTCTCAGTGAAAAGCATATTGTCTCCTGTCTCATGGAAACGTCCAAGCACATCTATGTTATAATTTTTCACAAAATTAATTTTCTTTTCTCAAAATCAGGTGTGTTCCAATCAGATTTTTGTTTTGAACCGTGATTGACACAGTTTTGTTTAAAAAAAAAAAAAAGATTTTTTGTATATTTATATGTATGATAAAAATGATGGGAACATGCAAGGGAAGCATTAGCCAAACAAGTGGCTCTAATAGGCTAGTTGTAGAACAGCTTAACTTCCTGCATTTATCAGAGAAAATAGCAACTCAATGAAAACATCACTAATATCTTTATCCCATAATTTTTTCTTAATTTTAACTGTAATAGTGAACTGAGCTATTCATATGTAAGCCTTTACTGAATTTAGTTTTTTCTTAAACAGGTATTATAATATATTAGAATGGTCTTCAGAATTTAAATTTTTTTTTTTTTTTTTTTTAAATAAATCAAAAGATCATCTATATAATAACAGATAAATAAGACTGGGTGCTGATCAGTTTTTGAGCAGTATTTAGTTACTGGAATCACATCAGAGCTTTTTCATTTTCCTTCCTGTTGATGAAAAACATCTATGTTCTATCTTGTGTCAAAGTCGAGGTTTGCAATAGTGAGAAAGGCGTAATGCTGCAACTAAAAATAGTGAGATAATGGCTGATCAATTTTCTTAATTCTCATTCAGTTTGTGGCACTAAATCACAATTTTTACTCAATATATTTCAGCAAATGTAATCTGAAATACCCTTTTTAATCAACATAGAAGATCTGCGTTGAAGCCAAAAATAAACAAAATGTGATTTAAAAAAAGGAAACACTCAGTTGTGAGACAATGATGATTTCTCTGTGCGCTTCACTTTGATGAGCACCTGATTACATCACACCATGTCTCAAATGGTTGTAACATAGATAGTATATATTCATGAGAGCTTTGTTGCTTTCAGTATGTGAACCATTATTAAATGTTGGCTAGAATAAAGGCAAAACTTAAATTCCCTGTGATGACTGGATGGAAGTATAAATTTTAACTTATGACAGCATGAATCTTCCAAATATAGGTTGAAAATACTCATGCAAAGATGGGGAGATATCAATATCAGTATGCATTTGTATGTCTTGTAAAAATGTAATCCCTGGCTTTACAGGTTGTAGAATGAGAGAGCACACTGCATTTTGATGCACTGCTGAAAGTTCCATTCGCACAATTTTCCTTTCCGCATGTTGCCATTCTAGAAAGCATTGAGTTATTAGTCTTTTGTCTTGATTTGAGTGCCTGTCTTTTGCTCCCTTGTTGCTGTAAGAGAAATATCTGTATGGATCCGTCAATATATGATGAATGTATTGTGTGTGAGAGAAAGAAGAATGTTTAATGTGATTTGGATTTTGTTGTTGTTTGTTTTAAAAAGGCTACCCAATTTCTGTAGCCATGGACAGTTGAAATGGATACAGTCAGTGGCACAGGGATTTATACTGTTATCTTCAAACATCTGATCAGATTTGTTTCTCATTATTTCTGGCAATGTTTGTTCTGTCAATTTTTTTTCTTTCGGCCATTATTTTATCATTCACATTACTTTTTACTTGTTCATGTTTGATCAACAATTTTCATCTAACTTCTTTTTGCCCTTTCTCAACTTTCTTTGTCTTTTTTGCTGACTGAACTACAGGATATCAAGGTTCATAACGCCTGGGCTGTTTTTTTTCTTCTTTTTTTTTTCCTTTTTTTTTTCTTTTCCCCCCAAAAAATTAGAACTATAGACTTGAAATTAGCAGTCTTTCGAAGTGTGAAATTAGCTGTTCTCTCTTCTTTTTATATTTATTTATTAATTTTTTATTTTTTTTTACATGGAAACATCGTTAGTGTTTGACCATGTCACTGTTGTGTTGCATCAACTTGCATGCAGCAGCATTAGAAAGCCAAAAGTAGTCTGTTGCAGATTAAAGGAACACTGAGTTTCTAGAAAATTTTTTTTTTTTTTTTCTTCCCTTTCATACGTTTCTAGTCAGCATAGAGACTGCACATTAATATCTGCATTCTATATAAACTGAACAATCCAAGTCTTCCAATTTTTTTGTCTTCTTTTTAAATTTTTTTCCCCTCCCTTCCCCCTTTTCTTCTTTGGATCTTATGGCTGTATATTTATGGAAGCTATTGGAAGTTTACCGTGGTTGCCCTCATGACATTTGATAAGGCTTGATGATTTGATGTGCTGGGGCTTTACACCTATGAAACGCTTTTGTAAATGATATTATCCATCAGGTTTCTGATGAATGTGCTTTGAAGTGATCTGATAGAACAGGAAATGTGGAAAAAAGATGTGGAGTGCTAGGTGCATCTTTGAATAACTGATGCTGATACAAACATGATTTTAAATAATAATAATGTAAAAAAAGATAAATAACAAAAAAAAAAAAAAATGAAAGAAAGAAATTTGAATATAGATATGGAATTGCAGAGCTGTAAGTTTGCTGTGCTTTTTTGTGGGGAAATCAAAGATAAATATATATCCTGTATTTTGTTGCTCTGACATAGATTCTCATCACAATATATTTGAAAGCTTTCCATCTCTGACTTATATTTCATTTGTTTTCTTCTTTTTTGCGTCCTCACATTGCATTTTCTTTTGTTTGGTCCTCTCACAACATTTTAGTTTAGTGAAGAGTACAACTTCAGATTACTGCAATGCAATAGATGAAAGCCGCATTCAGAAATGAGGCTTCAGTAAAACTCAGTGTCTAATATAATTAGTTTTGTAGGATACTAGCTGCACATTGTCTGGATATTTATGTCCAGGAAGATTTGTTGGTGTTCACACATTAAATTATAGCAATTAAACATTAATTATTATTATATTTGCTACTCATTTTGTTATGAAATCATGGAGAAATGCGACAAAGCAATGAGATTCAGTAAAGACTCAGTGAGAAATAAAAAGAAGTTTAAAACAAGAAAAAAGAAAAGAAAGAGAAATAAAACAAATTTTGCAGTCTTCTGTGGCTAGACAAAATAACTTTATTTTGACTAACTAAATTTTAAACAAAAATACATAAGGCCTTGCATCTTTTTGTAGATTTCTCCACATTTAACATTTTCTCATGTTCAGTTGTAAAAAAAAATTCTCAGCATAAGGATTGAGTTTTATCTAGAATTTTCCTGTGGAGAGTAAAAGACCAAGAAGTGTCTCATTGTTTAAAGTGATAAGTATACTTTATGTTCATGGGCAACTCCATCATTTTAAATGGCCATCATCATCTGTAATTCCATCACAAAATTCAGTGTGGGTGTAAAAGCAGAGAACAGTCAGAAAATGAGGAGTTCATCATTCTGCTCTGTCTGACATGTCATCCTTTTATTTCCAGGCCTTTGCATGGTTCAGTGACTTGCTAGTGGAGCATGCTGAGATTTTCTGGTCCCTGTTTGGGGTGGATATGAACTCTGTGTTAGACGCCCAACCCCCGGACACCTGGGACAGCTTCCCTCTCTTCCAGCTGCTGAATGATTACCTCAGAACTGATGGTAAGGACGTCCTCTCCCCGCCTGAATTTAAAAGCTACAGTAGGCTCAGAGGAAGCATAATTATTGCTGTTTTATTTTTATTCAGCCTTTCTGATATACGATTTCAACTTCATTTAATGATATGATGGATATGGAAAAATTAAACCACGCCATTGCATCTGACTTATAGGTTGGGCCAAATACTCAGTCTCATTGGTTGGACCAGGCATGCAGTAGTTTTGGTTGGACCAGACACACCCATTGCTATTGGTTAGACGAAATGTTTGGTCTTGTAGGTTGGATCAAACATGCAGGTCCTTTTGGTTTTTGCGAACATTCATGCTCATTGGGCTTATTCTACTTCATCAGATACTCCTTTCTCATTCATAACTGCATTAATGTCTCACTGCTTACCTTTTCTGAACTGCAATAAATTATTCTCACCCTTATTTATCGGTAGACAGTTTAAAAAAAATCCAATTTAGATGTAGCAGCAGTGCAAAATTAGTATCTGACCTTGTCACATAGTCTTCGTTTTATGGTGATTTTTTTTTTTTTTCTGTCAGGTGTCAATTCTTCTTTGTGTTTATTCTGTGAGTTGTATATATCCCTCTACAGGCTATTGCTTATAAGCAATCCTATCTTCTCTCTGCTTTGTAACTATGGAGAACAAAAATCATGTGCATCTGAAGTTGCTATAGATAATTAATCATCAATTTTTGATGTTTGACAGTGAATCCATTTTCCTCCATCAGGTCAGTCATTTAAACATAGGCTGCCATGTGAATACAAATCTTCTTTCTGTCTATCAGAAAACTTGTGCAATGGAAGTTTTCACCAGCAACTGCGTGATGTCTTTGCACCACAAGTTGTGCGCTATGTTGACTTGATGGAGTCCTCGATAGCCCAGTCCATACACAAAGGCTTTGAGAGGGAAAAGTGGGAGCCTCAAGGGTAAGTTATTCATAGAAGGCTGGGAAGACAGAATTGGAAAAAGTAGGCTCAATGACACGATATAACTTGTGTTTGTATAATAAAGATTAATTTTTTTATTTTGATGGAACAATTTTCTACATCCTTTTACTTGCAGCGAGATCTTCTCTTGCATGAAGAATTTCAGATTGATGCCTAGACAATCTGGGGCAGTCATTTTTGTCAAGGGTAAATAAATTTTATTTATTATTAATGTTTATACGTAGTGAAATTTCATAAAAGCCTCAGTTATACACATTGATGCTGGTATACCAAGATCCACAAGCAAGAACCATAAACGAAACTTTATTTGTTGGTTAATTGTGATGGTGACTTTGTATTTTTGTCCTGTTTCAGCAACGGCTGTTCTACATCTGAGGACATGCTGTGGAAGCTGGATGCCTTGCAATCTTTCATTCGAGACCTGCATTGGCCAGAGGAAGTCTTTGCTGAGCATTTAGACCACAGACTGAAGCTGATGGCAGCTGATATGATTGAGGCAGCAGCCAAGAGGTGAGAAAAAAAAAGTCATATCAGATATTGATAGCTTTCTATTGACCATCATATCTCATCCATCCCATAGTCTGGTGGGTCATTAGGGTGGCAGAGAAGATGTGACAACCTGTTTCCTCTGTTCATCTCACATCTCCACCATCCTCATTGGGTCACCTAGTGTAATGCTTGTCCATTTTGAATCCATTTCTTTTTTTTTTCCTGTTAGCTTTCCTCATTCATCACTCGGGATTTAAATGTCTTGTGACCAGGGCAAATTAATCGGAAGTCGCCCCGGGCAGCGAAGATGTCTCAGGTTGTTTTTAACTACTTTCCAACTAAGATACTAAATTTTTTTTTTTCACGAAACGTCAATTTAACCTTTTTATAATATGAAAAAGAAAAAAAATATTTTGGTATCACACTCAGAAAATAGTGAAAAACAGTAAAAAAAACGGCTGTGACCAGAACTCACCTGGTGCAACTTGCAACTTATTTGCCCTAGGCGCAAGATATATGATCTGTAGTTCTAGTGCAAGTTCCAGGCTGAATTGTAGAGAAGTGAAATCTGGACAGATGAGAAACGCCAGCCTTTAACTCAGTGTTTTTTTTTTTTTTCTTGGGTCTTAATTCAATACATTTTAGAATAAATCTATGTACAGTATTCAGATTTACTGTGTTTTTGACCAGTTGGTTGTAAGACTAGTTATTTTACACGAACATAGTGATGAGCAAGTGTTCTGTCATTATAATATAAAATGATTACATAAATTTCCAGGACTCTGAAGTGTTTTGAAATCTGGCTTCGCAAAGGTGGAAAGAGCACAGACTACCTTGTGTTTGCTGAAATCTGTACAATGATGAATGTCATCATTGACTGCAAGAACAAAGCCCTGCACCTGTGTGCCCTGGACCATGGGCAAAACATGGTAAAAGAAAATGTTACCTTTTCTGTCTTCTTGTAACTTCTGTTTCTCATTTTGTTTTGATGAACCATCCCAAACTGCCATGTATCTTTACCAGTTTTCTATGACACGTAACAGCATTTGTTAGGCAGTTTGGTGAAATGAGTCTGATGTCAAGAGGAATTTTATGAGACAACTAGATTTGACTGACCATGAGATAATCAAAATAATTTTCTAGCCACAAAAGGGTTGTAGCTAAATACATTTTTTTGTTCATTGTAAAAGACACCAGCTTTTTTTTTTTTTTTTTCATTGAAATCGATACTTTTTTGTATGGGAAAATCTCGACATCTGATCAGACTCCTGTCTTGAGGTTGTGTGAAATTTGTAAAATCCAAGAAATGAATTTGTAAGTAAATAGTTATCAGCATATGACTACAATGACTTCAGTAAAGCTTTTCTAACAAAAAGTTCAGTTATTAGACCGAAATGAGGGATTATTTCATCTACTCAGATATTAGGATCAGTCTAGAGACACTTTCAGTTTTTTATGTAATCTGAATAACAATGTCCTGTCTTCAGCACCAGTACCACACCAAGATTGATGAATCATTGGAGAGAGCTCAGATTGAGATGGCCAGGTGTCTCATTGAAAAAGTGAGTACCATATAGGACAACAAATGTTCTCTATTAACATCCAGTCAGCAATCATGCTTGAGAAGAAAATGTCTTATTTTGCTGTTGAGATACATTTCAGTCTCATATTTTGTCAATTTGATTTTTTTTTTCTGTTTTTGTTTTCATTTTTCTAGAGGTTGTAATCTGCAGACAAGAATATAATAATGATTTAGTCAACTGCACTTCATAAATTCCTATTTTGGATAATCATCAGTTTGTATATTCGTGATTTATGCATCTCTTTGGCAAGCAAAAATTCAGATTAAATGTGTTGTTGTTTTGTTTGATAAGGTTTTAAATTTGGTATTGTCTTTCAGTTGCTATCTGTGCTAGAGAGCATCTTAAGCAAATTGGCCCGGTATGATGAAGGCACCTTCTTTGCTTCCTTGTTGTCTCTTACCGTGAGTATTGAATTTGTTGTCATCACTAACCCATTAATGAAGTTTTGCAGTTAAGCATAAGAAAAATGTTGAGCTGTTATTGCGAGAAAACTGGGACAGTCTAATCACATCCTCTACTCTGTTGGGACATGAAAGTCCTAGAATTCATACAAGATGTCTTATCAGTTGCTTGAAGAGGAAAATCAAATATTTTGTTGTTATTGTTGTTGCTGCGCAGTGTGCAGATGCTTTTGACATGGCTAATTTTGTATGTCAGCAAGTTCATTACATTGTCCCAATTAATTTCAATACATTCTTGTCTTATTCCATAAAATCTAACAGATGAAATATTGTAATCATAAACTTACAGAGTATAAATCTCCAACTTTTATCAGTGGAGAGCACCTGTCAGAAATGCACGATTTTGTAATCCTACTGTTTTTTTTTTTTTTTCCCCCTCCCCATTCTGTCCATTTTAACCAGGTGCATCATTTATGATTTGTTCTCTTTTCTCTCTATAGAAACCCGTGAATGAACTGGGAAAAGCCTATGTTGATTTCATGCGAGGAAACTTGGATGTGATGAGAAACAAAATCAATGATGAACTTTACACATTGTCCTTGTTTGAGGTAATTTTGTTCACACATCTAGTGCATGCTGAATATAAAGAAAGTGACAGATTGCCAGTATATCTGGGCTGGAATAGTGAGCATGCCATCTTCGAAAAATAAACATATCAAAACTATGACTGTAGGCTGGCCCTGTTCAGTTTTTGTTCAAAAGCCTCATTAGCAGACAAAATCTTATTACAGTAACTAAAAACAAATGATGGTAGATTTGGAGATGGAATAATAATTAATAATAATATAACTTAATAATTAAGTGTTAAGCTAATTAAAATTGTGCTGTAAGAATAAGAGAAAAACGATAACATCAACAGCCAAAGCCTGAGACTATGCAAAATTGTTTGTACTATCTGTTTCAGAATAAAATATTGAGTTAAAGATTTATTTGTTACAGTTTTTGTATGATTATAATACTGTGATGACACCCCCCCCCCAAACCAATGCTATTATATGCTATTATGCACACACACAAAAAAAAATAAATAAATAAAAATGAGAACGATCTTTTGAAAAGGAAAAACATGTATATACATAAACTCACTTAAAAAAAGGCAAGAAAAAGAGAATCCATTGTATTTTATTTACTCTTAGAAACCATATCCTTTATAATTAGTGCTCCATCATAATTGCATATTCAGAGGAAATATTTAGTGGTCTTTAATGAGCTTACAGTTTGTATTTGCATTCTGTTCTTTCACCATTACTGTAAATCTTAATTTTCACATGCATTTGGCCATAAGCTGGAGAGTATGTCAAAGTTATATCCTTTCTAAAAATCATAAAGCGATATGAACCCTCTGCATTGTATGTTTCTAATAATTTTTGTCCATCTGTCTGATAGCAATGGTACAGTGGACAGATGAAGATGATCTGTGATTGGCTAACGGATAGACTGGACCTTTCCTTGCATCCATACCAGCTGACATGTCTAATGACCATCAACCGGGTAAGAGCCCATCCCCTATATTGCACTAAGTATAGAGATTCAGCATTTTCGTGAATGCTCGAAATGATGAATATAAATAGATTCTTTCTGAATTTCATCATTGCCAGAGGTTTGACTATGTGGTGGTAAAATTGGAGTTTCAACAATAACACAAAGTGTTGGTCTAAGATAAGCTTTATTTGTCCTCAAAACGAAATTTCATTCCCAATTGATAGGATGCGATATATTATATATATTATTTAAGATATATACACACTTAAATGCAAACAGAAATATCATGAATAACACCAGAATAAGGCAAACATTCTCTTGGCTTAACAAGTGCACTTATCTTGACAAATGCACTTAGCTTGACAAGTGCACCGCAGATGGTTGAATGAATTTCTGTAACGTTCATGGTTAGTTCTCACATGAGACAAATGCTCAGTTGTTTAGGAATATTCCATTTTATAAATTACCTCATCTTCCATCTTGCCTGGTTTGTTATTGTTATTTCAATAATGAAATAGTGACGACCCTTGTTGTATTTAGTATTCACTGTATAATGTATTTCTCAATATGAAGAGTGAAACCGAGCACTTCTTTCTTGTGACAACCAACAATATGAAACAAAGCATGCATCACCACCATTTTGAGATTTGGAGCTAGTTCATTGGTATTTTAATATTGAAGGTCAGATATCACTATTTGAAAACAAAGTTCTGGAAATATTTCTGTATTTGACTGGGCAATCCCAAAGCCATTAAGTATTTGATATGTGGGAAATATGTCTGATTTTGGATAATTTTTGTCATCAGCATGCTCAAGGTCACATGAAGTAAACTTCTTTAAGAGCAGCAAAGCTATTCCATCCAACTTAACGTTATCAAAAATGTTTTGTTATATCTTTTCAGAAATGTTTTTCTGACTTTGAGCTTCAGGGAGTTCATGAAAATGTACTGAACAGCAAAACCTACCAGACAATATGCAGTAGATTACAGGTAAGTAGTACAGGGAAGTTGAAGAGTACAGAAAATTGCTTGCACAGTGTGCTTGAAGACTTAAGTTTGTGACTAGCTTTTTCATGTATGGCCAGTTTATTATATTGCATTAAGCTTTATATTTATGACATAGATATCATGTATCATATGAGTACTTTATCTATATATGTATGCCCTAGAGTTTTATTTATGTCTTAACTTTTTTGTGTTGTGATTTTTTGTTGCTGTAGCATAATTACTGTGCTTGTCATTCATTTCTTAATAGCTTTTAGTTGATTTAAGAAGTTATGTTGCGTTGCTCAGTTTGCTAAGCTTTCATTGTTTGATTTGCTTATTTTCAATGTAAGAATGGAAATATTTCAGATGACGCCTGGAGAGGTAAATAAATTTATAGACACCGCTTTTCCTGCCCACTTCTGCTTCTCATAAAACCAGCTTCACCAAAGGCTGTACTTTTTACGTCATGATACCATTTGTATGCCCATTTTATTTAGTTTAAAAAACTTTTTTGGCTTGTGTTCCTCTTCACATTCTCAACAAACATTAACATCAATATTTGTGAAGGGCAACTCTGAAATACCAGGTGTTACGGAACTAAAATAGGGTTTTACTTACCCTGAGGTCAGAGAGGTTAACTCACTCAATGTCTTTATCGCCATGGTGGCGACGATGGGTCCCGCTACGTCTCAATGACGATATTGCCAGAGTGGCGATCGCAACTTCTAATTTTTTTTCTTAATGGACGCTACCGTGTAGACAATGTTTACACCTTTAGATTTCTTAGTTATTTCACTTTAAGTTGAGACCAGTTGTAGCTCTTTAGCATTAGAGGGGGTTTTTTTTGTGATTTTTTTTTTCCCGGGTCACTCACAAGCGTGACAATGGCAGCGCCCAAATTTAGGTCCTTTTTGAAAATTCGTTATAAAGAAACTAAGAAAGATGAAACAAATCTGGTTTTCCGCAGCACACAGGTATTTTTATAAACAATGAACACAGAAAATTTCATCAGTGTATCTTTTGTAGTTTAGTTACAGAGATTTTTTAGAAATACCATCAAAACGTTGGCAGTGAGGGAATATTAGCTGAAAAATGGTTGACATTGAGTGAGTTAACTTTGAAAGAAAATATTTCAGCATGGGAAAGTTGAAGCTAAATTATTTCACATCAATACAAAGGACATTCATTAACCCTTTCTGTTGACACTGTTAGCTTTATAAATTAATATTTTATATCTGACTTTTCACCTGGTTAAGTGGTGTTGGTGTCTTAATTGTGGAGTGATTCTAAATTTCTTTCAATGCAATCTAGCCCACTTGCTCCATGAAAAATGACCACTGTGATATTTGCAAACTATCTCTGCTTTCTCTGGGAGTGAAGAGGAGAGGAAGGATTATATGTCTACCTGGTCCCAACTTTTCCTCGAAATTGGCATTTGTGGTGTCTTGGAGAAAAAGCAGTTATAGTATAGTTAAAAAGATCATACCACCTGTTATAAATGCATGATCTCAAAGTATGTACTGCTCTTTTTTTCCATTCTGACAGCCAGTTGGTTTTTTTCCCTGACAGCTGAATCTCTGCTGTAGTTCTCTTAAGCTTAATATTTTGGTGGCTAGAAGCAAATTCATACATGTGTGCTGACAAATTAAAATTTAAATCATCAGTATAAATTTTGTTTCTTTTGCTCCCTTCATTTTAATGTTAATTTAAAAACAAACAAACTAGCATTACTCATGCTGAAAGATTTTATTCAACTGTCAGTAGAAATTAAATCTTACACCGGCTCTACTTTTTGGCATTTCAGATCAGTTTTGTCGCTCAATACAGTAACAGTAAAGGCAGTAGATTTATTGTAGTTTTTAAGCCATTAGATTAACAAATTGTGTCTGTCTCAACATACTGATGTACATCTTTAGCTACCCTGAAACATATCTTTATCTGTTATTTCTGAACTCTGAAAGCGTACGGCAAGGAAATCTAACATGCTACAGTAATTCATTATTGCAGATAGGTCTTTAAAAGAAAAGAGAAAAAAAAATCACTTTAATTGCACGTCATGGTGGCAGGGAAACCTTTCATAATTCCCTGCTTCACATTTGAGCATTTTGCCCATGCTTATGTTTTCTGTGGCGATTTGCACTCTTTGTTACACTAAAACGAAGCACCCAAATTTACCAACAAATTTTGGCTTCTGTGTTGAGACTTACAAATTGTTGGAGTTGTTTTAGAGTCAGTATTTTAAGACAATAAAGATAACATTGTCTGTCCGTAATATTAATTGTTTTACAGTCTCCAAAGCTTCCTTTCAGAAATTTCCTTGCATAGCATGTGAATGAGCACGAGAACTAGTTCTTTCCGTTCAGGCAATATTGTTTCTGATTTTCCAGCTTCACTTTATTATAAGTCATCCATGGTGAAGAAGTTTCCTTGCTGCATTGACTCCACAATGTATTGTGGTTATGAAATTTGTAGTTCCTCATTATTGATAAAGATATAAAAAGTAGACTTCAGTTTCAGCAAATATCTGACCTGCACTTTTCTTTATATCCTATCTTTCAGACCTTTACACATGTGAAATATTAATATGTCTTTTTTTTTTTTCTCTCCCAATACTTATGTCTGAAATAGGGTCAAACTCAGAATTATATAAATATTTGTAATAAAATTCAAAATTACTACCTTTAAATGCAGTCAGTGTGCAGTTGTCCAAATGCAGCGATTTTGATACTGTGACTCTTTGTCTTCCCTTTTCATTCTTTTTTTCTGAGATTCATATGATGGAACAGTGGATAGAAGAACTAGTTAAGGAGTATTGATTCCAATTCCAAGTTTAATCACTACATTGCTTGATCCACTGGTTGAAAATTATTCTCTATCTTCTCATTGTCAAAAGTCTGACATAAATACTTATTTATTTAATTTCAAAGCCAGAGACTCAGTGTTGACTAGCATGGTGGATGAAAGAATTTGCTTCTATGTTATATCTTGCTTTTGAGTGAACTAGATTATACTTGTGTTTAAGGTATTTATTTTAAACATCCGTGTTTCCACTAGGCAGGAACCAGCCAGTTTTAGGGTTAAAATGTGACATCCTGTTTCAGATAACATTCCCTAGATTTCTCCTGGAACTGTGCAGTACTATATTTTATTTATTTTTGTTATGAAAGAAATTTGTCTTTGCAAATTGTCTCTTAGACTCTGGAATGGTTGCCATATTTAGGCAGTTAAATGTTTGAAGAGGAACACTGTATGGTAATCCCTCATTCTTTATTCTTTAGGGTTTTATTGGTTATTTTGCTGCTGTAGTTAAATTTGTGTAGGTTTTTTTTTTTGCATGGGTCATTTTGTTTACATTAAAGGCCATGGTGTATCAGGCTTGTCATTTCAAGCCACAATTACAACCAGTTATGACCTCAGTCAACATTGGAGAAAAAATCTTTATTGAAAATTCACATATCACAGATAATCTTCAATTATTTGAATATCATCTATATTAATCAATACTTTTCCAGCCTGTTCTTGATCAGTTATTATAAGTCATCCTTGCTATTCTTCCTCAGGTTGAAGAGGCAACCCAATCTGTGACACAGTCTGAAGGCAGTGGCAGAACTTTTCTCAGCAAACCAGCTAGCTCTTCAGCTGTCAGTGGAGATGACTCAGATTAAGATGCTTGTTAATTCTTACTAGTATTTTTTTTTAAACAACAGACATGACTGAGGGGATTGTATTGAGTGGATTATCACAATCCTCTTTTAGAATTAGTTGTACTTACTGCATGTTCATAAATTGTGGCATAACACTGTATAGTTACTTGATGCAGAGTGTTGGTATGAAGGATAGTGCAAAAATAAGAAACTGAGGGTGGAATGCAATTATATATTATTGCATATTGTTATTTTATATAAATGTCTTAAAATTTTAGTGCATGATCTGTCTGCCAGTAACTTAATTAAATGCATTAAAAGAAACAGATAACTGTCTGGAGAATGGCTGATTAGAAAGTAAACAAAAATTACATAAATTGAGGGAACAGACCATTTTTCAAGCATGACTTGGCCCTTTGTCAGGCCCTCAGAAATGATGAAACTGAATAACTTTTTTTATCAGCTTCTGGGCATGCCATAAGCATATGGTCAAACCATCCCAAAAAACAGCTTTTAGAGAGATTCTACTGAAGTAAATAGAATCATAGTTGTGAAGCATTAGATCAGTACAGTAGCCCAGCACTGTTTTCAGTTCTGGCCATCCTCTACCTCCTGGTTTTCAGGAGAATGACTTAAGTTGTTGGTTTACTGTAGCAAGCTCTTTTTCCCCATGGATGAGCTATTATCACATCACGTAAAATTCCTCTTAGGATTGGTAATATACCAGAGGGTGTCTAGATTGTTGTCCAGACCAACAATGTTTGACATACATTTTCCACACAACTGTATGACATTTTTTTGACAAAAACAACAGGGCAGATAAAAAGTAGCAAGTAATACTTTGCTAGATTTTTATACCATTGTGGACGCATCCCAAACAGAATCTCATGGAGACAGTATTACTTACTACTAGCCATAATTATGTGAAATCTTGTTCAGCAATATTCTTTAAGATATTTTCCATTGACGTCTTTTTACTGTGATGGGCAAATATGAGTGTGCAAGCACTCTTTTCCCAGAAACTTTACATCATTTTGTGATATACAGTTTATGTTTCTATTTAAGATTCAGTGCTCACCAATATCCCAGACTTAGCAATCTGACCATTGTTTGACTCACTACATAGAACAGAGTGGAAACAACAATCAGAGAATTATGTAGAATCATGGTTGTGATAACACATAGTGGAGAAAGATTTGCAATCGATGTGAGAGAGAAGGTGAAAACCATTAACTATATTGCTTTTAGTGAAAGATCTGCTGTACATGCAGGAGGCTTGTCATTCGTTGTGTGTATACTCACACATTTTTTTCACAGCGATCTATCAGTAACAGCTTTATATCACTCAGTATTGTACTCTCCAGTGGTAAATTTGAATAATGTTCAAAAACTTCAGCAGGAAACATTGATTGTGTCTTGTGTTAAATAGAATACCAAGGGTTGTGCATTATTTTCAAAATTTGTGTTATTTCGTTTTTTATTTAAATGAACTTTTTTTTTTTTTTAAATACAGAGATTGTTATTGATGATCATTAATTTATACCAAACTGTAGGATGAGTGTATGTACATTTGTATATCACCGTGTTACTGACAGCCTACAAATTTTCTACACTTAGTGCTTTTTTCACAGTGTTAATGTTGTAGTAGTTTGTGTATTTCATAGAAAACATGAATTGTTTTCCATCAGCTTGTCAATCTTTGACATAGCCCCATGATATGTCCTTTGTGAATGGCAGTGACTGTGGCATAAAAGAGGATGGTGATCATGTTAAACATGTCATTAAGGCAATAGAAGAGAAAAAGCTATAGACAGATGAAAGAATGATGAATAATTTGGGCTGGTGATTTACTTATGATTGGATAGGAGAGCCAGGCTTTTAGTTTTTCTTTTTTTAATTCATGCTGGACAAATTTTGTGATTACTTTTGATTTCTAAATAAATTCTTTAGATATTTTATTAACCAGAGAAAGCTATTTTTATCATGATTGGATTAAGAGGGAGGAAAGAAAATCCTTTAAACAGGTCAGCAGATTTTGAGCGACACAGCTATAGATTTTCATTCTTAAAATTTTGTGATCATATCAGTGATAATCAGTTGCTAAAAATATATATATCCTCGAATTCTTTCGAGGTCAGGAAATATTCATTAGGCTAGTCAGTTAATGATCTGTAATTTCTGCTTTTAAAATGTCATTCCAGTATTTTTTATATTTTTTCAAAGTAAATATTCAGCATTTATAGTTTGCTCATGGTATTTTCAGCTTCCTTATTCATTTTTTAAAATTCCTTCTTCTTATAATGCTTGCTTTATACAATGTACTGACATTCCTTTTTTATTTGATAATTAGTATATTTTTGTGTTTTCTTTTAAATTTGGTGTAGATTTGTGTTATTTTATCATACCAACTTCAGATCTGAAAATCGAGGCATATCTTTGTCTCCAAGAGATCTGCTGTAATTCTGCATTTGTGATCCTTGTTCCTTATTTCTCTTTTTTTTTTTCCCCGGCAATATGCAGTTATTTCTGTTAGTCATGTATAACCCTGTGTGATATCCTGCTTAGCTGTTGTCCTCAGCTTTGCATTGTTACTGGCCGTAATACTAATAGCAGTGGCTGTGCTACAAGTTGGGTTTGCGTGTCAAATACCATTTATCGCAACATCCAAGGAAAACAAACCAAAACCAACAATGCCAGGCCCCCAATGAGTTTGGACATGCCTATAGATGCATTTTAAATATGTTCAGAGAGAACATAAAAATTTCATTTGCAATATCTGTAGAATGTTTTGTTGCTTGTTTGATTGTTTTCACAATCTGTGCATCTACAATTATTTTTGTGATACAGAATCTAATTTTATTGGATTCTATCCATTATGTATTATGATCATTTGTGAAGCTGAAATTCCTCAAATGGAATTCAGATCATATTTTACACAGTACTTTGTTGTAACAATACAAGTACAGTTTACTTACTGGAGCCAAATTATTTTCTGTGGCCAAGATAGAGGTATGAAAAACCTTTGAAATATATTTTGAGAATTTTAATCACTTACTGGTTAGTCTACTTAAATCAGCAATCTAAGCTTGTGCCAGTTTTTTCCCTGTGTCAGACGCCATCTCTTTGTCATTCATGTAATATATTTTTTTGCCCCCTGCTAATGTTGTGCTCTCTGTCTTATCTGTGGGTGAAATCCTTTATACCCACACAATGACAGCATCCTTGCTTGATTTTCTTTGTCTTCTAAATTCCTTAAGTTCATTCCTTATTATGTGCAATATTTTCTGTTCATAGTTTATTTATATACAACATTTGAGTGCATTTGTATCCTGCTGGTTTAGGGTGTTCGATCATTCAAAAAGAGTGCTTTTACTCTGAATGAAATATTACTTAAAATTAATGTTGAAACTTCAGAAATTTATCCAAAGATATCTAATTCTTTATTGCCTGTTGCAAGCGATTTTTTTGTTAAAAGAAAAAAAAAAAAAGATTTTGCATGCTTTAATCAGATGCAGCTAGGGATTGATGTTCAATTTCATTACAGCTGGTGCAGGTAGTTCTTTTAGTGTGAGTGTAATTATTACCTTGGGGATATGTTCATGAATGAGTGAAAAATTTTTTTATACTTTTGAGTGTGATAGAAAAACGAGTAATATATAAGCCTGTTAGTGTCACATAATTATGAGTGTGTTAGAGTCATTTGTTTACGTTTTTATTTCTATTTTACCCCTCAAAAAAATGATAAAATACCCAGTTAATGGATTTTTATTTTTTTTTTTTAACTTTTCACTTACTGCATGCTGGCATCAGTTTTCCTTATATTGTAAGATTTTGTATCAGTATCAGTGGAGAGGTTGGGAAAGGGGGAAAGGGAGTTTAGCTAGACCATAAAGCAGTGGTTTTGTGTGAAATTATGTGTATTTATGCATCTTTGCATTAACCAGTTCTTTATTTTTTGTTGGTCATTACATTGGTGGAAGG
Organism: Peronia verruculata; assembly: GCA_038406235.1. NCBI lineage: Eukaryota > Metazoa > Mollusca > Gastropoda > Systellommatophora > Onchidiidae > Peronia > Peronia verruculata. The sequence continues at coordinate 848,795 of JBCAUA010000018.1, read as the reverse complement.
GATTTTAGTATTGTTGACAATTTTTAAATGTACATATATTCTGTTTCAAGACAAAGCAGAAAAATCGGTTAGAATAATGTTAATGTGAATTAATACATTTTCAGGATGTTGCTGTGCAAAAATATTTGTTAGCAGCAGCATCGTGTGTTTTATTTAATGATGTAGCTCATAATTATGTCTAGGTAGAATATATCATGGTTGTTTGCAGTAACTTGTGAATTATGGAATCTCAGTTCTCTGTTTGTTTTGATGATGATCGTTCAGGTTCTGGTAGCAGTGAGTTGAGAAATCACTCCCAATAGAAATCTCATTGTGAGCAAAACCATATAATGTGGGCATGATAATATTAATTTTATTCATTTTCTGACATTTTGTTCTCCTGCATTCCTACTTATGTTTTTTTGTTTAAAATGTTGGCACGGTTTAGTTAATCGATTTTAAATAGAATACATTGCACTGTTGGACTGACAAAAGATCCACATGGCTTTCCAGTTGTAAAACCTAACTGAAAGTCTATGAAATCATTTTTGAGGTGTGATGGAAAGTAATAGCATTTTTATTGCAATGCTAAATTAGCATACCATTTTTGTTTTCATTTTCAGAGTTCAGTTTTTTTTTAAATTCTGAATATAGTTTTTGGTATTAATGTGATATGTTATTTTGAAAATTTTGAAATTTTGTTATGAAATTTAACTTTCATGACATTTTACTCAGCTTTCAACTTATACTACTCTTATTACAGATAAAAGTAAGATACAACAGCTTTGAGCAGTTTCTCATTAAATGGGTTGAAAATAAGTTAGGAGTCACTTTTTTGTTCTCTTGAAATTGAGCTAGAAGACATGTGTTTACTTTTTGTCTTTACTGGAGATGAGTTTTCAGACATTTTTAAAAGAATTTTCCTTTGATAGAAAATGAGCTACAAATCAGTGCAGTTCACAAGTAAGAGAATAGTGATAAGTATACGTGCAGTTATGAAATTTGACCTTAGCGAATGTCCTTTGACTGATTTATAATCAGTAGTGAAAATGTTGAGAAATCATGGACTGGTGACACTTTGTTATTCCTCTTCATCCACTTACTGTAACTAAAGTGAATCCATTTGTATTGAACTGTGTGGCAAGGAAGGCCACATTTTGTCACAATTTCTTTCCTAGTGCCACATCACTGTGAACAAATTTTGCATGTTTGTTGTGCTAATGTCACTGTACATATATCTATTAAGTGCTGTACAGCCAGCGGTGGTTGCTGTTCATCTTTAGCTTCTCTCTCTGTCTCTCTTGCTCATTTTTACTCTTGTTTTTACAATAATTCCATAACTACATGGTTGTGGTGGTTAATTTGAACTCGGGTATTCATCAACATAACTCAGCATGAAAGATTTGTTGTTCATTTGATTGTGTGATTACCGGTACAGAGAATGTCTTCTTTAGAATGTTATCTTGGATATCTCTTTTTTTTTTCTGCCCACCAATATTCCCATTCCTTTTTCCATGTGATCATATAAGTAGCGTTTATTTTCCATTTTTCAACAACAGTTCAGTTGTTTATTTTGTAGCCAGTGCTTGTTGATAGTGCTCTAATGATGTTTCCTTTTTTCTCCCATTACAGTACTAATGAAGCAGACATCTTCATGATGGTCTAGATGGTTGTATAAATTTTTAATTCACTTAATTTACCCTTATTATGCAACTATGGACTAATGTGCAATAAACCATTGTTTATTTGTTTTTTTTTCCTTTTGTACTCACTTTCATTACAAAATCAGCACCAGAGTATTCCAAAACAGTGGATTGTACTGATGTGGCAAGGTGGGTGAAGAAACTGAAAGTCCTGATAAATTGATGTGTACAATATTTACAAATGACAGATAATCCTCAGATACAGCTTAGTTTGCTGGTAGTTTGTCAGCTTAATCATAATAGACTAATACGTCCAGGCCCACCGGTCCCTCTGTCTAGTAAAACTTGGAGGATTTCAGCAGCGCTGTCTTTTAATACTTTGAGGTTGATATAGGAATAAAGGTGTCATTTCATAAACCAGAAGAGAGTTGTGTGCATTGTATGACAGCTGTCTGGCTTGAAGTATGTGTTAGATTGTGCTTTTTTTTTTTTTTAAAACAAAAAACTTAAATGTGGCACAATACAAAAAGGAACACGCCTATATAATTATAATGATAGGGATAAAGGATACAATGGATAAACAAAAATATGCATCACTTTTTTCTGTCCACTGTGATATATTACTTACACAATTCGTGCTGTTTTGCACTGAAACATAGTAACATTCTCTGCATTTATATAGTATTCTTCCCCCAGTTTTGAACAGTCCCTTTATTATATAGTATTCTTCCCCAATTTTGAACAGCCCTTTCTTAGGTATAATTTTTTGTTTCATTTATATTTGCCCTCTCAAAACTGTCTATCCCGCAATACAGGCAACACAACAGAAAGTTTACTCTCTATATTTTTAAGAATTTATATTTATTCATGTCCATATGGCATTCATTCCTTGCTTGCTTCCATAATTAACATGTGGTAGTAAAACAAATGAATGGTGAAAAAAACAAAAGTTGCTCCAGTTAAACGCTACAATGCAACAACAGGTTGAAACGGGAAATGGTGTTATAAATTCTGCACTGAACTGCTCATGTGTGACATTACATACTTAAAATTCACAGAATCAATGGAAACATCGAAGATAACTATGGCTTCCACAGCTTGAGAAGACCATCCTCTGAGTATGTGGCAATCAGATTCTGGTGGGGATGGTGAGCGATTCCTATGACATCTTTTTCATGAACCTGTTAGATAAAGTGACATAATGAATAAGACATATAAATGTAACACTGAATGTTGACTGATTTGTAAATTCCAATAGTTATTCTCAATATGGCACATAATATTTTCTCTCGGAAAACTTGAAATGCTATGGAAGACCTGAAAATTTGTTAGAATACGCTAAAAATGTTCAAAATATTATATATCCTTAACTCCTAAGAACTGTGTCTGCATTCTCTTATCATTCTTGACAATGGAAGAATGAGTAGAAACAATCATACGTAAATCCATTAGTATATTATCTTCAGCTTATCAAACTTATCTGATTTTCCTCAAAGAGAAATTTTCTGTGACCACAACAATCTTGTCAATGGTGATTGAGTATTAATTATGTTTTGGCCTCCATCTCTGTATGAGCCAAGTCACAACTTACTGTAATGGTTCTCTCCAGTTTTCCTGTGCTAACGCTGAAACAGTACAGCACCATGTCTTCTCCAACACAGTAGATCCATTCTCCACGTGGTGACAGTGCAGCACAAACAAAGTCCCCACCTTCTCTCTTACCACTGGAAAAACTTCTTACAATCTGAAAGGAGATAAAATATCTAGCACTATTTTTCACATGATTTCAAATTCAACACAGACCATCACAGGTAAGATTCTATAGCCAATGCAAACTTTGAAAACTGCCATTTTAACCATAATGCTAGGCAAAACGAACCACCATAATATACTGGGTTTGTGCAATGAAAAGGGATGGATAGTGTAATTAACTCCTTACTGCTTGAGCAGTTTGTCCCACAACACCCTGTAACTGGAGTGAGTCGTCCCATTAAGCTCAGTACTGAAAAAGTTCATAAAGAATGACTTTAATATAGACTAGTAAAATTTAAAAAAAAAAAAAAAAACCTCACTACAAATTTAAGATGCACTAAACACTGATCATTCACATTATGTAACATCATGACTGACCTGGCCTTGGAAATTCATGATGACCACTGTGTTGGATCTGTTGCACACCACAAACTGTTCTGCATTACGAGGCAGTATGTGCACGCTGTGTACAGTGGTATCAACCCCTGACACACTGCCCAGTGACTTGAAAGTGTTCTGGCATTCAGTTGTTTTCACGCTCCAGACTTTGATTGTGCCATCAGAGCTCGCACTGAAATAACACAAGTGACAAAAAGTCATGAAACACACTAAGGACTAATTTGTTCAGCTTTTTTTTCCATGTCAACTGTCTTCATGTAGATTAGTTGATCCATATCTATGCAGCCGTGCCGATCGTTTTTGTATAGATAATCTCTTCATCATAATTTCTGTTATTCCCGACAGCCACCAATGTTTGTGTATAGCTGTCCTTAAGAACAGTAATTATTTTGTACCTGTTTCATGGAAAACAGCGAAATGCTGTGTTATGGTTGCTCATTTACAGAGATTTTATATTATTTTTCAAACTGTAGCAGTTCACTTTTAAAATACTTTGGTACAGCTGTATGGAAAGAATTGATGAGAAGAAGTGGAAGAGAAAGTGCTCATTTTTCAATAATGTATCAGATTCTATGAAACTCCTGAAATCATCTAAAAAAAATGATATTCAGTATTTGAATATAATAAATCCGTGCCACATACTACATAATAATAAGAATGCATTCCAAAGTGGACAGCATGTTCTAATTAAAAAAATATTTTCTTGAGACATTAAATCTACTGTGTCCTGATACTAAAAGTCTAAAAGAGAACAATGAAAAAATGTGTTTTACGATAAATCTTGAAGTCAAGTGTTAGCAATACATTCAAAGCTCAAAACTGAAACTGAGATGGTCACAAAAACATTCATTTCCTGAAAAAGCAAACTTCAAGGCAGATTGTGAATTTTGGGCTTGGAAGTAAATCATTAGCAGGGAGCTCTGACTTTCAACTGCGAAATTAGCATGCCCGATGACCAAATACTACTGCAAAACTTTCCAGTGCTGTGAACAGAAGAACACTGCCAAATTCTTGTCATGAGAATTTGTCAAGTTTTCTATTGACTAAACTTCTAACCTGATAATGTGATGGCCATCTTGAGAAAAGACTGCATCATTAACAAAAGATGTATGACCTCTGAATTCTTTCAGTGTTTTGCCTGACTTCATGCCGTGGATTCTGAAATATAACGATTAAGAAAAATCAAGCTTAATTTCTATAAAATTAATGAATAAATTACCAATGAAATAAATAAAGAGCTGAATTAATTAATTAATTAACATAATTAGTTATTATTAATTAAAATAGTTATTCAGCAAGAAAGAAAAAAAATTTCAAAACTACAAGAAAATCAACAAAATCTCTTTCAGTCTACCTGTAAAGAGAAATGAATGTCTCCCACAATGATGCAGTTAACGCAGCTATCCGATTAAGTGTGATATAAAACTCTTTCCCATTAACATAAAAATTCCAACCTGATTGTTTGATCAAAGGATGCTGTCAGCAGCTGGCTGTTGTCCCGAGAGAACATGACACAAGTCACACCTTTACCATGAGCTTTGTCAAATTTGCGCAGACATTGTCCTGACAGAATTTTCCATACCTGCAAATGCAAACAAACAGTTTAAGAAAAAGATCTTTGGAGAAATGGACCTGAGATGCTGGAGTACTGCAGAAACAAACGCTGATATTTTTCAGACCAATGGATCTAATGAAATTAACATCATTTAGGTAGAAACGCCCTCCCCCCCCACCCCCGTTATGCAAAGTTATGTTGGATGAATATATAAATATTTAAACATGTTATTCAGCTACTGTTACACAATCTGCTATTTTTCTGAGTAAATATTATATAGTCAACTACACTTAAATTGATGTCATAGGGGAAGTGAAGAAAGGTCAACATAAGCCAGGGGTCTCAAACTCAAGACAAGAATGGGGCCAAAATAAGATAAATAGTGGATCCCGAGGGCCACAAAAATGTTGGTCGTCTTGGGAAGAGTAAAATTGTAAACATAGTTGTGAAA
>JBCAUA010000018.1:816135-838202 GCA_038406235.1 Peronia verruculata | reverse complement strand
AAACCCTTCTGTCCCCCGTTAAAAGTGAATTCCAAAGATAAATTTGTGAATTACACTGAATAAAAGACCAAAACCTGTAATTTTGTTACGTGACCTAAACGAGAATTAATAAAGATAAGCAAGAGTGATTGGTCGGTGTCCCACCAAATTCATTTACAGCACCAGGTCACCGTCATCCCAATGTCTCTACATGTCCATATTTTTGCTTCTCAGAGATGTCAATCTGTCTACATGAAAAAGTAGGAAAAGTTCCTGGTGTATTCTTTAGCAACACAAACTGAAGTACGTTAATGGTAAAAAATACCGGATTTGGGGCCAACAAAGAAATTACTGACAGCCAAAATATAGGAAATCCTACTAAAGCAGGAAATTTGCCATTCCTGGCTTCTACACACATGGAAAGGGGTATGAATAAGCTTCACAGTGATTTCAAAAACTTATTCACTAAAAAAATTGACCAGAACATGACTTCATTATTTTGCCTCGTAAGAGAAATATTCTTCCACAATGACACTTACGGCAGGCATAGACACAAGTGGAATAGGAATGTGGACTTGGGACAGAAAGAAAGAAGAAAAAAAGAAAAAGAAATTAAGATGGACAGATGGTGCATAGAATTAAAAGGGTCAGATATTCTATCAGCCAATAGACAGACATTCCCACAAAATCACTGTGAACACAGAAATTAGATTTGAATTATAAATGAGACTGCTATATTTTATTTAATTATTAAGAGTGGAATCAGACTTTCTTTCCTCACCCTCGCGCAAAGAAAGATCAAATACATGTACAAGCTCCTTTTTACATTCTTTCACACGCACAAACACAGGGATAACACAAGTCAATTAACCAAAAAAAAAAAGAAAAAAAGAAAAAAAAAAGGATGAACGAGGCATTTCAAGGTCGGTCACATGATTGAGATACTGTCACTCACACGCTGATCTCTACGCATGACAAACAGTCCTCGGCCAATGATCAGCATTCAGAAACATTCACATCACATAAACAAACCCATGTGTGAGTGATGTTTCCTCCGTCATATGACCAATCTTGAAATATCTTATTAAACAGCGAAGATGTCTACATCCAATTCTACACACTGCAGCCCATTCAGAGCCCCACAGATCAAATCCCACAAGGCACCTCAGTATTCACCTTGTTCGCAGGTACATATATATACAGAAATTTATTCATTTATTAATTCAGGATTCATTTATATTTTGCATCTTCGTAAAGCAAAGCAATTCCCTGCACATGTACATGTTATCTGTTTTCCATTTGTGACGTAACAGGGAGAAATGTTGCTATCAGTGTCCTGAGCCTCTATAATAGCATCCCAGAGTGAAATCAAAACTCCTAGCCTGATTTCTGTACACCCCTGGTTATCTAATGAAGAACTGAAGGAACTTTTGCAGTCTTTGGGTCAAGAGTGAAAACAACATAGCATCTACCTTTTTGGAGAGACCCAATCAACATTCTGTTACGTCTTGTTCCATAAAAAAAAAATAATAAAAAAAAAAAATAAATAAATAAAAAGCCCCAATGAAACAATCTTGTAACCAACTACAATATTGTCATACTTCACTCTAATGTCCAACGTTACTTGACTGAATCATTAGGCTGGGAGTTAAATAAAAATCATGATAGGTTAGGCCAAGCCAAGAATCACAGGGTTCTAACTTCAATATCATCCAACTTTGAGCTGTATGATGTGGAGTTAAAATGAGAATCATAAGTCTGCTCATAATGCTTTCTGCCACTGCAGTCCGACTGCTTCGATGGCACTTCAACTTGCACACCACATTCAATTCAACTCAGAATCGCTGTCACCTACTCCTGCTATAGAATGCTATCCATTTCATTCCCATGCATAAGAACAAAATTATGGCATAAGTACATGTACAAGCAAAAGAAAAACAAGAAAGATAAAACATGGTAAATTATTATGGAATCACAATAACCTTTTGTGCTTGTTTTTTGTTTTTTTTCCTCCTCAACCCTTTGAATGCTAAGACAACAGTGGGACTTTGGAGAAATCACAAAAGAAAAGAACAAACAAACAAAAAGAGCTGTAGTTTTGGCCAGGTCCAACTTTTGCCCAATGACAACATCATATCACACTAGCAACACAATGTTTGGCTTTCGAAAGATAAGAATCTCAGATTTGTAACTCTTACTGTTGAGAAATGACTGGTTGTATACAAGCTATTATGAGGAGTGGAAATGTAAACAGCTCTGGTACTAGGTAATCCCCTTCAAGGTTTGTGTGGGAAAACTGTAGTTTTTCATTTTGTCTCTACATTTTGGTGTTGATGAAACAAAGAAGCTATGGGCATTGTCTATATTTCAGTTCTTCTTGTAGAATAAAAGAATAAGCCACATAGGGCTGGCCTTGTAAATATGGCAGAGATCACAATGGGTAAAACAGCAAAAAGACGGGACTTATACCAGCTGCATTTCCAATCCTCATAAGTCTTATTAGCTTCATTCTGCAGGTATTTTGTCTCTGCCATTTACTATCCGCGCATAGAGCAATTGGGCAATTTTCAGCTAGAATGTAACCCCCCCCCCCACCCTTTTTTTTAAAAAAACAGATTTAGTTGTTTAATTGATTGATAATAATCATTACATCCCTATATCTTTGTGTGGAGTATAACACGTTGTGACCAGTTCCTGCAAAACTGTTCATACAAGCATACAGCCCACTTGCTTTCTTATCTGCGCATGGTAACAAATTTGCCAATATACAATGTGCAGCGCTCTCTTTTTTCTTTGCTATTCAGGTAGAAAGACCATACTTCAAACATACATGCAGTTCGATTAGTCAAAATAGTTGGGCATTTACAGGGGACATTTACATGGAGTTCTTTCTTTTATATATCCCATGATAAAATAGGTTTTGCACAATTTTGGTCAATATGCAAAAAGTGAACGATGGCAATGATATCCAGCCTTACTTCATGCGGAGATCTTAGCATGGTGGATACTGTAAAATTGGCCTGAGCCGAACTATTTCTGTGTTGAAAGGTGAGACACTGTCTCATGCTGCTGAGAATGAGAGCAAAAACAAACAAACAAAACTGTCTCGTAATTTCAAATTCTCCATACTAGTACTGATAATAACAAAATATTGCTGTGTAATGTTATGCCCGAGTTATTGGACACTGACAATGCCCAAGTTACTGGATATTTGACAACCGGGAGATTCAATAAGGCAGATGCTGGAACGTGATGGGAGGGGAAAAAGCATTAAAAAGACATGTGCTGGATGTTCAAATCTCTGTCTAAAGACATTTACATCCTGTAATACAGAACACCGAACCAGTGTCACAAGAACGCTGTATCCAGTCACAAAACTGAAGAGCTGTTGATTCATAGACCAATTATCTTGCATTCTGGGAATCGATTCTTGCAAATGGACTTCTGTTGTCAAAAAGATGGCCTAAGACATACATATATGAGCAAAAAACAAAACAAACAAACAAAAAATAAAAGTTTAAAAAAAAAAAAAAAAAAATAATTGTTTAAAATCACATCCCTCAGGCAAAGTTTATGCTTTCCAATGCAGATTGTTCAAGCAGTACAGAAATGAAGCCGCTCCATGTTTAATACATTCAATTAACTATGAGCAAATTAATGCTTACTAAAATTTCATAGAATATTCTATGTTCCACCTCATTAAAATGACTTTAAAAAAAAAAAAAAATCCTGTTACAACATGCAACCTCACTGCTAGTTTCACCATGACGACAGGGGGATGTGCGGCAGTTTCAGTTGTTCTAGAGTCAGTAACCACCTGCTTTCACACCTCTTCTCCCTTACTTAAACCCCACTGCAAATGTTTACAGTTGGTATGGATTTTTAATTAAGTTCGTTTAGCCATGTTTGCAAGCACCTCCTTTACTTTACTTTTGTTTTTTTCTACAGTGACTGTTCAGAGCTAGATCGTTTAATCAAATCTACTACAAAATATAACAAATGTCATTCCTTTAATCACATATCTTGCATTATTTTTTCATTTGTTTTGTCATATATAAATGCTTTCAAATTATTAACTGAAAATTTTTTTTTTTAGAATTTCATTCCACTAAATCAAACTGAATATAAAAATATTACTTATAAGAAAAATACTCCTTTATTTATATAAATTACACTTTTTTTTTAAATTGCAAGGTTATAGATGTGGAGGGTACTGGAGAATCAGATGAAGGAAATGCATAGGTACACGACATCAAGTCTGATTACAAGGTTATCAGGGAGAGAGGTGAACAAATGAAAATGAATAGCATTTGGCTTTAGGACGTATATGGAAATAATAAAGGTTACATATTGCATGATAGTAGTTAAATGATCATTTCATACTATTTTGTCTGAATTATGTTTTTTTCCTCCTGGCAAAATTTCATTCTTTCAATTCCACAAAACAATTTAAAGCTCACATCTACTCATTGAATTTACTTATAATATTATATTTCATCAGAGATCTCCTTTCAAACATGAATACCTATAAAAGCAAAACTACTCATTCTAATCATTTGATTACAGTTGTACGTTTTCCTACCTATTATGATATCTGGTGAATTCTGTGCACAACATGAAATTATGACATTTGAAAAAAGAAAAAAAAAAAAAAAAAAAAAAAAAATTAAAAAAATCTCTCAATGTTTAGAAGTATGCACATACAGAAACAACCACATGACTTTGTTAATATCAAAATGTCTTGCGCCCAGAACAAATGTGTCGCAAGTTGCTCCAGGCAATTGAAAGTTATGGTCGTTTTTAACTATTTTCCAACTTGGATACCAAATTTTTCTTTTCAGGATAGAAAAGACTGAACTTTCGTTTTGTGGAAAACAAATAAAAAATTTTGGCATCTCAGTTGGAAAATAGTTAAAAATGGCCGTTAACTTGAAATCTCCCCTATCGACTTCCGACATTTGCCCTGGACACGAGACAAATGTTACCGAAGAAACATAATGCTGTGCATAGGCTCCCTAGCTAATAAAAATTGGTACTGCCTAAGTTAATTATGTCCGTAAAGAACACCCTAAAATTACTTAATCTGAGAATCAATACAGACTCCTCTGAGAAAAAAAAAAAAAGAAAAGAAAAATGTTGATGATTTTTAAGCTTCTATACCTGTTTGTTTTAGCTGTACATAAAATACTTTTCTTTCACTACATATAAATCCGACGTTAACTTTTGGCACCGTTATGTTTGAAATTAGTATGATTGATATTTGAGGAGGTGGAGGCCTCACTGTATCCGGCGTAGTCGGCACCAGCGTAAGCGGAAGAAGAGGTGGAGGACGTGGAAGGATAGTAGGATGGCGAGTGAGATGCTGACGAACCGCTGGCCCGTTTCTTGAGGGTGTCCAGGTATTCCTGCTGAGACTGGGCAATAACCTGCGCCAGGATGTCTTCCTCGCTCCAGTCAGACAAACCTTGAGAAAAAAAAAAAAAACAAACTTAAGCAGTTGTCCATTAACTTATACAATGGATGTATATCAACACTTTTGAAAAGACAACAGAAAGTTGAGCGATGCTGGATTCTTCAAAATGAACGAAAGTAAACTGAATCCAAATTTTGATACCACATATCAACACAATGGAAACTTCCTATAATTGCAGTGTGAGTTACTGTGGTGGTTGAAAATTGTTCATGTGTTTTAGCAATTTCTATGTTTGTACAGTTTCCCCTCCATGAAAAATATAACCTTTAACAAATAAATAAGATTTATGGTCAATTTTTCAATTTTCCTCAAAAGAAACCCCTGTCCCTCCCACCCCTCTCCAAAATATACACAATCAAAAATTAAAAAAAAAATAAAAAAATTAATTATTTTAGCCAGAACACTGGCAAATACTGTTATAATAAAGTTGATTGGCAGTTCCCACGCTACACATAAATTCAGGACTTTGCTCACTGGCAGTGCTACACCAGAACATCTAACTGCTTGGCAAATTGCTCAGTGTGTGACAAGATTGAGACAATGCAGCCTCTGATGCAAAGGATGTTTCATAGCCATCACACAGTTGGCGCGTTGTACTTAAGTAGAGAAAAAGCCATTTTATATTACAAGTCAAGGCTTTCAGTGCTCACTCAATAAAAATTTGTTAGCAGAGCTCAGGGATTTTTTGAGTGGCTGGTATCATGAGCAGGTGTGTTCTTTTGGGAACGTCTGGCCACTATGAGTGGAAGGAGGGCGAAACATAACCATTTTCATTTTCATCTAGTCTTTTACACTGGTGGTTTAAATTTACCAACTAAAATAAGAATAAGAAGTAGTTGGTTGAAATTTTAAGGAATTTCTCAGGGAAAATGATGGAATAATGCAAACCCTGTATCACAGTACTCTCAGCCAAAAAACATCGCAGCTGCAATCAAAGCTGTAACCTACCATACATAGATGGAGGCAGATGATCCATCATTGAAGCAGTCTCATTGAATGCGCAGGCACCATCGACAGCACTGTTGGTTGCACAGCCGAGTGAGCTCTGTGGGGGACTATGGCGGGGTGATTTTGACGAGCCTGTGCAATGAAAGCCATAAATCCATTCCATTCTTAATTGTCTACTTAACAGTTAGTAACATCTGTAAATTCCATAAAATTTGTTTCCATTACAAATATAGAAAGGAAACCAGAGTGGATTATCCTTGCACTAACTCTTGCCACTAGAGTATTATAGCCATTTTCAAGATGGCATTCATATGGAAATGTGATTGCATCATTATGGAGTTACTATAAATAGGAGTATTTCTTCAGAAATTGAATATGTCACCACTTGTCAATAAATTAAATCAACCATACTTTTCTTTTTCTCAGAGATGAAATAATGTTTTGTCATTATGGAATAAAAATGACTCTCTAGAAAAGAAAAAAAAAATTAGAAAAGATTATCAGATTGTTTCTGACAGGATTCATATGGGCAGACACTCCCCTCCAAACTTTGGGAAAAACAAAACAAGATCAGGTATGTTGTGGCTTTATCCTATGACTGCACAGTGCAGACAATGCTTGACATAGTGCCCCACTAGGATTGATCAAACTAGGAAGCCAATCTCTTTCGATGAGAAGGCAAGCAGATGTTTCATCTACTATTTGTTTCAAATCACATGCTCAGGTAAAACTGAAGTATATGTTTGCAATCAAACAGATGGTCAGAATAGGCTTTTTTGACAACCAGAAAATTTGCTTTCCTACTGAATAGAAAATTTCAGGGTGTGAACATGTTTTATGAGATAAGTCAATAAGATAAACTACAAGGCCGTGGCTGTTTTAATCCTCTGATGAATGATTCTTGAAAAATGAGGTACAGTTTTTCTTCTCTTCAGGCCAGGCCAGAGTGATTATCTAATGATTGGTCAGACGGACCATTGAATCTTCTTGGATGATCTGCTCTTTGGCCCTAATCTGATGTATTTTTTCTCCTGTGTTGTTCACAATAAACTGGACTCTCTGTCTAATTTGTACACCCAGTCAGTAAATAATTACACCAACTTATAAGGTGGGGGGAGGGAATTCTATTTTAAACTGCTCCTCTGGTATGATACTGACTGATAGAAATTATAGTGCCATGGTTTCCCTCATCACTTCACAAATCTGCCTGAAGTTCAACATGAGACTTACCTGGCTGAGAAATAAACTGATCCTCCATCTGCTGCTGTTGCAAGGGGCTGTTGTTGCCACTGCGCAGCTGTCGAGGAGAGCGTACAGGTCCAGGCTCCAGGGTACTGCTGTGGTTCATCTCACTGGTGGAGCTACAGGTGGCACTGGCTGACCGAGTCTGTTGAGAAAATACAACAGCATTGCTATGTCAACCAGAAGTGACTAACATGTTAACACTTTACTGTTTGTTAAAACTCTATTTCTGTCTAACAACTACAGAGACATGCAAAAAGATAAAAAAAAAAACAAAAAAAAACCAAAAAAAACTGCACACAATAGTGAAAATATTGAAATTTGAGAAGGGATGGGTATGTATCCCAACACTTTACTGTTTGTCAAAATTTTATTTCCTTCAAAGAAATACAGGGCATGCAAAATCACAAAAAATCTCTACACAATAGTGAAAAGAAAAAAAAACCTCGAGATGGAATGGCCCATATGTCCCAATTGGCAGGTCTTGCAAAATTATCTTATCAGGCACAGTCAGAGGCAGTGGGAGATAAAGAAGAAAGAGGAAAACATGAAGAGACACGACATTCAAGGCTGTACAAGAATGGAATTTGCTGTTTCTCCAAGAACAGTGGAAGATACAAGGTGGTTTGAGGTTAGTGGCCTCATCTCTACAGGTGCCCTATGATGTTCAAAGGTCAAGGAATAGGTGAGATGAGGTTAGAAACAGAGAATCAAATGACACAAATCCTTTGGATCAAAACCCGCCATGCTATGAGGAAGGGATTCTGCTTTACGACCATAATAGGTGAATACCTGGATAGGAACAAATTCTGTGATTAGAAGATGTTAGAACAATTCTTGAAGATTTACACTCCCAAAGCAAATTAAGGGTAAAAAAATAAGTTCTCACTTTGTTTCACTGGTAACTGATACGAATTAATGATAGAGATAAGTATAGCTTAGCCTGGGATCCCCATATGTCTATGAGATCTATTGGTCACAAATGAGAAGTAGAGATTGGTTCACTTTAAACAGAGATCCTCAGCAATAGCCCCTAGTGGACATGCAAGCAGTTCCCAAGCTACAAAAGTGAGGCATCTGCTTGCTCTTTTTAACACTTTTGTCATTAGATATTTTACACGTACACGTGGAGAACCAATGCTAACAACTGCCAACAGATAAACAGCATCCTAATCTCAAAAAAACATAAACAAAAAAAAAACAAAAAAAACTGGCATCAGCAAATGTTAAATAATCATTATGAGATGGGGATGTGTGTTTTATTAGACATCCAAAGTCCCCTCCCTCTTGGTGAATATTTGCCTTCCACTTGTATTACAACGGAGCTCAGACTCATGTTTTAAGTTGATACTATTGTTGTCACTACATGATTTCCTTCCTGCCTGATGGTACCACTTGACTCTACCTCCTGACTCACCACGACTCATTCTAGATACTGCACTTCATGAGCTACAATGCATACTAAGCAGTATAGCACCTTTTTTTCTTGGGGCATTCTGTGACTCACAAAAAATGATAGCTAAATCTAGCCGATGATGCGTAAGTCAGTGACAAAGATGAATAGATATCTATATCACGAAATAGAAGGGTAAGGTAGGATCATATCTTTCATGGTAAATAATGTGTACATCAAGAAAAGCAATCTGAGAGAGACCATCTACCATACCCATTTGGTCACACATGTCCATGCACAATTGGTAGTGATGTGTAGTGTTGTTTTTCATGTAAAAATTGACTTTCACTGGCTACACTAGGCTTTAGCCACAAGAAGTGTCTCTGGTCAATTTCAAATTGCACCTGTCCTGCTTTCCTACAGCTACTGAAGTTTTTCATTTACAGGCCTGAAGCCAATAGTTCCTTAAATTGGTTTCTTTTATTTGACCAGAGGTCTCAAAACTTCGAGAAGAAAAACTGAAACACTGACCTTTTCATAAAAAAAACACACTGCTCTTATACAAAAAAAAAAAAAAAAATACAGTAATATTAACAAATATCACAGATGACGGATTATTAAGACCAGTATCTTCAGCGGTAACTCAATGACCAGACAACCGTACCTCTGTACTGTAAGTAATCTGTATCTCCCTAAACATTGACATATGGGAGAAATGATCTAATACTTACTGATCCCTTTGTCCTGCGAGTGGCCTTCTCCTGTTCTCTCAGCCACTGTAAATAGGATTCCCTAGCAACTTGCTCCTCTATAGAATCCTGGGTGACTTCCCAGTCTGTCTCTCGCAGCTTGTCTTCTAGCATAGTCTGTGGAGAAACATACATTTTGAGAATTACTCGAGCCTATTCTCTAACCCTTACACTGACACAACTAATTCACTGTATGTCACCGCCATTGCCACCATTTTTCACCAAAAACTAAAAAATTGACTTGGGTTCGAAAAAAAATCACTATTTGAAAACTATTCCACACAGAACATTTCTAATACCACTTGATTGTCTATCAAACTGTAAATGCTACTCTAAAGGGTTCTCAGTCTCAGAATCTGTCAAATAATCCCAATTCTATATATTTTTCTAACACCATTTGGGGTGCCACGCCCCCTCCTAACATGCTGACACAATCTCCTCTTCCCTCTAGATCTAGAGGTTCGTGAACGTTATTATCACTGTCACAATCTGGTAGCACTGACTCTCCATGAATTGCCACTGTCCCCACCAATATCTTTGCCTGAATAAGTGTCTCGGTGATCTATTTCCCCTCATCACTAGAATCCACAGCTCTGGATTTGCTGTCAATGTAAACAATGCAGAAAATCGACGTAAAATTCACCAGAAACGGCAACAAATCACTTCAAAAAATTTCTAACGGAAGTTGAAGGTGTTTTGAGGGAAGGGAAGTCACTCTGGAAATGCCAGTGCCTCGAACATTTGAATACTCACATGTTTTCTTCTTACTATAGAGATTCGACCTAAGTCAAAGGTGGCAATGGTGACGCACCTGGAAGTTTTCGACAATTGTTGAACGTGGCAATGTAAGGGTTAAAGTAGTAGTGAGAATAAAGAGGGATTATAATGTCAGCATTGCCCAGGTTTCAAAAGCTTTCCAAGTTACATGTCAACAATTTTCACTTTCTGATAGAACCTATTAACCTGGGCAAACGGTGGTTACTTTACGAACCAACTTTAAGTTTGATTTGCTAGTGATTTTTTTTTTTTTTACTGCCAGTCTCTACTGAAGCTCTGCAATCAAATTAACTGTCAGTAATCTCTTTATCTCCTGCATATTTTATAGTAGCTGCAGACTAACTCTATAAGAGACTTGTTAACATCATCTGATATGATAATGATAATTTAAATATACAGCCCACGAGAAAATGTGACAATCACCTTTTAACTCTTACTAAAAATTTATGAAAGCCATAACATTTATTGGTACCTGCTCTATATGGAAGTTTTCCGAACTCTTTATTGCATCTTTCATCAAATTTCTGTCTGCCAGCTGAGGAAGACAAAAAGGAAAACCAATGATATATTTCATATTTCTATGATCTTGGTGACAAAAACATAAAAGAAGGCATACCATTGCTACTTTTATTTCCTGACCTTAGGATGTTTACCCTGAAGTATCCAGGAAGACTACACTTTGTGTCTGAACACTAGGGTATGTATCAACAAAAGTCATCCAATAAAAAAGTAATGTTCAGTGACTTACTGCATATTCCAGCCTTGACAGCAACCATGGCAGTGGTAAAACTCAAACACAGTATGATACAGGGACGTCAAACTGTTTTCATAAAGTAGTCAAACAATTCTGCCCCCCCCATTTATTAAGTGATCGGGCTCTGTCTTATCACGTAAAATGCTTTTCAAAAATCAGGTTTTTCAATGTTTGGAGTTTGCGTTGCTATGAGAGAAGTTGAAAGTTTTCAAAGGAACCTGAAGTAGGATGATCAGGTTATACTACTAGAGTAAAATTCCAACAATGTGAAAGATCCCACAGGCAGTGCTGTCATCATCATTACCAAGACCATGGGCATGTTATTTGTTGTTGGTAATGCTCTGATGTGCCGATTTTCCATCAACAGCTCTTACGCAACCATTCGACAGCTTGTTGTCAGGTGTGAGGAGCTAAGCAATATGAATCTCGACTGCCAAACAGAAGTTTTGACTGTTGCCTGGAGCGTGCATGAAATTCTATCGCACTTTCACTTTTATCATTCAGACTTGTATTGCAATAAAAATTATTACAAAACCATGGCTGACTTGTGGACTCAGCAAAAGTCAGTAGTTGGTCCGCCAAAATCAGAAAAGTTGGCGACGGTCAGAAAGTTGGAATTCTGAAACAAGTCCGAAGTTTGACATCTCTGATATTTGACTGTTAAATGATGGAAAACCTCAAAAATCAGAATAGACAAAATACACATTTTTTGCTCATACACTGTTTTATGCAACCAGCATTACCATTTGTATGGCTGTCACGTGAAGATTTCAAAAAGCTTGACTTAGAGGGATGAAAAGCCCTGACAGCATGAATACACATAAACCAAGACCATGGTCTGCATGTTACAGCAAATACATTTTTGGAATGCATGATCTAAAAGCAGATAAACATGACAGCAGTGATTCAGAAAATTCAAGGTGAAAGTAACTTACCCCTGGCTGAAGACCTGGCAGACCCAGTCCCACACCTATCGAGGCCGAGTACGGATCCACAATTGAATTGTAGTGCACGTTGCCGTGGTAACTCAGTCGAATGGGTGGATTGTCTGTCTTGTATGCAGTATCAAATGTATTCATTGGTTCTAAAGAATGGCAAAAAAAGAGAGAAGAGGGATTAGAAAATTACAATGACAATAATATTAATAAGTGGTGACATGCCCAGCTCACCAGTTTAAAATCTATGGTGATGGAAACAGTACAAGTCCATTACTGCACAGCCTCTGTCAGCCACACTGATAGCACTGGCATACGCGCAGAGTAGATGAGAGAAACATGCTGAAAAAGACAACAATCTATATTTAACTCACTCGCAACTATGTGCCTTCCGATCAGCTCGAAAATTTTTTGTTCCCCATGTCAAGCTGTTCTGTCCACTCAAAAAGTATTTCTTCCTCGGAAAGATACATTGAAATTGGGAGGGGGAAATAACACAGCCGATGAGATGAGGCATTTATTTCCAAAACAAAGACTGAACAAACAAGAAAAGAGAAAGAAAACAGATCCTGCTCTACATCTCGGGCACCATCAGTCAACTAATGGATGCAAACATTTTTTGACACTATGCTTTTTGTAGGCCTGCATCTTTATAAAAAACAGTTTTCCATATGACTGGAAAAAGGTCAAAGCCAGATCGACTAGAAGTTCCTTCGGATGGCAGTACTTCAATATTCGCAATAATTCTCTCACAGATCATTTCAACTGGGAATTTCTGAATGTGGACAAAACAACTTCAGAATTAATGTGATCAGCACAGTTTCTGATGTCTTAGGCATGAAGCCACACAGCAAAATCAAAATCTACCAAAAAATTGCACTTTCACTGATAATTTGGTTTACACAAATTCCAAAGGGACTAAATGCAATTAAATAAACACAGGTTTTGGGACATAAACTCAAATAATAAGAGCAAAGAAAATAACTTGGAAGGAGAATCCAAATAATGCCACTAAATAGAAAACAAAACATTGCTCAACAAACAAAGAAAAGTAAAACAGAAACAAAGCTCATTTCTGACCTAATAATAGGAGAGGGGACTGGACATACTTGCATTTAAAAAAAAAAAAAAAGCGCACACACACACACAAAAAAGAAAATTTAGAATTGGGGATGACAAACATGCAAGCTAAACCTGACAATATGAAATATGAACATATATATGCAAAGGATGTTTATCATCTGAGTATGTATATCTGGGCCATATGGCTGGGTGTCAGATCACACCAAGATACAGAATTACTAAACCCCTCACCTAGACCATACTGATAGACCTCCACAGGTCTATTGAAGATCTCAGTTATTGCTTGAATCTCCAGGTGATTACCATGACAAGAATCCATGCGCTTGCGGTTGATGTAAGTAGTGAAATCTTCCGTCACATATTGGGAGTAAAAATCTGCATTCTTAGACTGCAAACAGACCAATATGGAAAGCCAAAAATTAGAATGAGAACAAAGAGTAGGAACACAAGTCAGCAAATACTAAACTTGTATCAACATAAGATCTCTCGGACATCATCATTAGTCCTCAACTGGATCACAGAAATCTACACAATCATCCCTGGAATATGACAATAATTGTGATGTGTGTCGTTTTGACTGTTTACTGACAATTACGTTGCCTTAGTCTTGTTGACCATCCTGGCACCACTGGAAATTATTTTACCACCTCCCTCCATCTCTCATGGTTTTCAGCCAATGTCACTGAGTTTTAAGCCTGTCCATTCTTGAGTGTTTTCTTCTCACCTCTTGTGTTGCCTGCCTCTTCCTGACTGATACAACTTCATATAGATTTATAGAGAAGATCACTTTCAAAACCCTGCCCCTTGTCCTTCCAGGGACTAACCATCCCTTTTTCCACTGGTCATTTATATTATGATCTAAAAAATGATTTTCACGCCCTACAATCGGTTACTTTCATACTGACAGGTACAATGAGCCTGAGCCTGTGGCTTCTATAGGGAGAATTGTGATAAAATCTCTTTCTTACTTGTAATTCATGACCAGCCCTCTCAAGTCTTTGTTAGCTTTGCGAATCTAAAATTTCTTCGACTACGCATGATGACAATATGGTATAATGTGAATCTTTACAAAAACATATGCCGGTAACGTATAAATCTGTCATACAATCAGGAGGCTCTTGGATAAAATTCAAGAGTTGATATATCTGGACAAGGAAAACACATCTAGGCAACCATAGGATGTCCTTAGTTAAGATTTGTATAAGCAAATTTTCATTCTCAATATCGGTTTTGGCGCTGTTAATCATTTCCCCTCCCAGCCATGACAAAGTAGACATTTCACATCTATGTCTGTACTATCAACTCTCCTTTTTCTGCTCCTCCCTCCAAAAGACTGAACCTCATTACTCAACTTTCCTCTATACTGCAGGCAAAAATCTGCTGACAACAGGATCTATAAATATAATTTCAATACCATTCTCCCACCCACAACAGCTGGCTCCAAATAAATCAATACTGAGAGACAACATGAAAACATCACGCTCTCTTCAAATGAAGGTGACTCAGAGATATCCCAATTTTGCCGACGGCTAGTGAATGTGTAAGGCAATTTTTTGTGCACAAATCCTTTGAAGTCCAGTGGTTTCATCCAGAAAAAAACACCACCACCACCAAATTGTTAAAAACAAAGAAATCCTGTGTTATCATTATCCTGGGGAAAACCCTGTCACCTCCATTTACAGAGAGCCTCTAGTTTCATCATGTCAAATCTCAATAAACTTAAAGTGGAAAAATACCATGTAGTCTAGGCAATGTTTCCTCACTACTGCATGCATTTCTTGGTCCCCATACACCTGATCCGCTGTAAAAAAAACAAAAAACAAAAACATAAATATATAAGACTAACTTGCTACATTCTCTTTGATGTCTGAAGACACATCTCAAAGAGCTGTTCAACAACAACCACAGCAAAAATTGTAAACAAACAATATCACTTTCGACGTCATGAGCAATTGATCATTTATCTACTATCAGTTCTAGTTTCAAGTTAAACTTTCAACACTAACCAAGATGACAAAAGAAAAAAGAAGTACATCTTCCTGACTCAATGTTCATCTCACACAAAAGAAATGTTTAAAATTCTGAACACTTTTTGAAAAAATCATCCTGCGCTTCAATGATTTTGTCATGACAGCCACATAGGAAATGTGTTCTTATTGATCTCTGTCATCATAGGCAAATTTCTGACTACACACACTGAAACTTCACACAATATTTAAAAGTTAAGAACAAAAAGCATGAAAACTACAATACTAATCTCAAACAGTAAAAAGCAAAGGAAGCAGAAATCTGTCCAAAAGAATACCTACCTACTGCTCTGAATAGACAAGCTCCATCTTCACCCATCTTCTTAATGGCAAAGCCTTTCTTTTCCTTCAATGCTTGCTCAAACCACTGCTCTAGCTGTGTATGGACAAAAATTCTCAAATTACGATAAGATTAAAATAGAATGCATCAGAAAATTGATGTGACAGTCTAAAGCCTGAAATATTCCTCCTCTCCCAACAAATCTGCAGTTTGTTCAAATTTCAGTTGGACACAATTAAAAAATAAAACATGAAGAATAAATGAGCTTTGATTAAAGCCTTCAAGCATTGGTCTTCACTTGGTTTCAAGTTTAACACATTGCATGCCAAAGGCGAAACAAAATGTTAGTGAATTTTACAAATATGCATAAAGACATGAAAATATCACTTTCAGAGACCGTCATATTTCTATCTCACATGGTGAAATGTTAGAATTCTCTTTAACCTGTTTCTACGTGAAATTTGCTGACACCATGAGCTGTCTCTAGAGGAGTATTAACATCTTGGCATGGAAAGTGTTAAATCATCAATTATCATACAAAGGCTCTGTGTAACAAAATAACTGCTATATAGTATCAACCTGAAATAGCCCAGAATGTCAAGCTAAGACTGCTCACACGAAAAAAACGCTTAATGTAATTACAAATGCCTATTATATATAATCGACATTTAGGAACTGGATATAAATATAGGCTTTAGGTCTGTGCATCTATTAACCAGAGATTTTCTTAACAGGCGGCATACTAATAATCCACTTTAATACATCAAAGAGTAGCTATGACCATAACATCAATTTATTACACATTTCGACGTTTGTTATGCAAATGTCCACTACAAGTATTTGATTGTTGCAGTTGCTTATGCCTCGATGTTTAGTCACCTGAGGCTCAACACTAGTTTTTTCTCAGGTTTTTTTTTGTTTCATTTTTTCCTACCCTCAGATTGACATTATGGTCTTTTTTAAATGTCTGTTACATGATTCCATTCAGGCAGCAAACGGATAATCTGCTGTATATAAGAAGTATAGTAAAAACTAAAATACACAGGTGTGCGTGGTGCAGCAAAGTCTGATCAATGTCTTGTGCTATATATTCATTATAAAGCCCTGAACACATCACATTATACACTATAGTGGGCTAGGAATGCTTTTATCCAGTCAAAAACAAAATGCTAGCTGATCATGATCACATGCTGCCACCATGACTATTATTAACTGGTTTCAGATCAGTAGATCTATGGAAATCCCCCACTTTGGCACCTTTTCTCTGCACATCATGATCCACACTTCTTTACCTACATTGTCTAAGTAGACATGAGAACTGATTTCAGTTTGATCTGAAATTCATCAAAAGTTTTAAGTTTATGCTGAAATTTCCCCAAAAATGACACTGAATTGAATGTCACGTTAACTTTCTTAGACAAAGAGAGAACAATGAAATAACACTAAAAAAAAAAAAAAACAGCACGTACAATAACAAGCAGTACACACACACACATAAGAATTTCTAAATTCCTTCAGCCTTAGCCAAAAAATTAACTCAGGACGAATAAGGATACTGTTACTGTCTTAATATCTCAATCTCACAATTTCTAATCTATCACTGTCTTCCCTGTAGCACTTATTTTTCACTTCAATTTCAGCACTGATCTCAAAGTTCTTCCTTCTTTATCAAGTATTCATACTTGAATATGTATCTTGCCAATGAACAGATGAAGAGCTCGTACATTCAAGCTTTAAGATACTGAGATCAGGCTACTTCCCTTTACTCCATTGCATTTTAAAATTAAAACTGCAGTTTAGCAGTGAAAACTTAAATTTTTAGGGGATCGAAAATTGTGCTTGAGATTTCTGTGATGGCCTTTTGTTTACAAAGGAACTGGGTGAGTGCTAACCGACAAAACCATGATGACACTAATGTGGTCAGCTCTTGGTATTCTAGGCATTAGCACCCCTCAGTTCATCAACGTAACATCATCCATTGTCTTTCAGCAGCACGTTACCCTTGTAAGATCGCTGTGCATGCATCACGTCATGGAGACTACGGTTATTCCAAGCTGTGCGGCCTAGTCTACCACTCTGCTCAGTTATCACAGCACCCCCTCCCTGTGCTTCATCTTCAGCGAGGCCCAAATTTAGACCATACTTATACACTGCTATCCCTACCACTCCTCCCCGCTGTTTTGTTATCACCACCAGCATGAGGTGAACGAAGCCAGAAAAAAAAGTGGGCCTAATCAGACATTCTGCCAACTTGAGATCCACGAGATAATGATGAAATCGACTGAGAAATGCAAGTTGAAAATTAAAGAAATGCGTGTCAATAAAACAAAGAAACATAAAAATTGAAATGGTGCTGACAGCCGTGTTTGATATTACCATGAATTCCAGATAAGCCTGCGTTTTGAGTTTTCTGTGCTCGACCATAAATAAGTTTCTTTACTTCTGTAAGAACAGTGCTATCACAGCTTTCTGAAAGCAGAAAATTTTAGTGTAGAGACTGTGACTTTCTCATCTGAGTATGACAATGTTTCGAGGTAGAAAATCTTCTGCCTGCTTAGTCTTTCAATACTTTCATGCTTTCTTATTTTTCTATCCCTGTACTCATTACCTCTTCAATATTTTCCGGAACAGGCGGTGGCTGGGTATGTTCATCTTCACTGTTATAATCTTCATCACAATCATCTACATTGCTACTGAGTCCTGTCAAACTGTTCGCATTACCAGTCACATTTGATGCACCGGGAATCACATTTGGCGCATGACTGCGATGTTTTCTAACAGTTCTGTGTGGCGATGAGCGATGGCGCCTTTTATGATTTGATGGTGCCTCATGTCCATCATATTCATAGGATGCATTGGTAGACAGATTTTGCGTGAGCACTGGAAGAGAATGGGTCAACTCATCACGAGCTGACGTTGTCGAGGGAAGCCATCGTGTAGGTGACGTCCTTACCCTAGGCGTTTTTTCAAGTCTGTTTTCCCCACTGCCGCCATGATGATAATGCCCATGACCATGTTGATGGGGCAAATTATGCCCATGGTTCAGACTGTGGGCATGGGGATGCGGATGGCCAACAGCTGTGTGAGCATCTGGCGCTTCTGAGTCGGTTTTCTCTTTAGTAACCTTCTTTTTCGGTTTGATGGTCATCTTCCAAACTCAGGGGCGAGTTCGGACAATACACCCTCTTCTTGCCAGAAAAACTGGTCACCATCAAATCCACTCGACAGAAGGGGATCACGAAGGTCTAGATCCAGGTCTTCATACAGGGCATCTAGAACTGACGAAATAGTAAGGATTCAGTGATTTTTAACCGTAAATAAAGAAGGAATTTCACACAACTGTATGGCGTCTACTTCTCCCGTGACGTAGGTTTTCTATTTACATCGACAGCGCCATCAAAAGGGCATACTACTCTCAGCAACATAAATGGACACACTTCTTGAACTTCCATACAGGAAGTGAACTGGATCGGAGAGGATCAGTTTGTGCCCACTGTGATTGATCTCGCACCAATCCAAGGTACACTGTCTGGAAGAAAATGATGAAAATTAAAGATGAAAAAAAATAATGACCATTTATGGGATAATAATCATAAATATAGAAAGGTTATCTTATTATATTGATCAGAATTCCCTCAGCAAACCATCAATGTGCGTAACACATATGTATTGTTTTTTCCCTCCGTGTAATAAGCGCATCGGTGGTCTAGTGGTAGAATACTCGCCTGCCACGCGGGTGACCCGGGTTCGATTCCCGGCCGATGCATATTTTTTTTCTTCAGGGAAACTGTGTAGGGATACAGGATTGGGTCATTTTTTCTTCTTCCTTTTTTTTTTGTTTTGTTTCTCATAAATGTAATTATACCTGGAAAGAAAGTCCTTCTCTTCGAAAGCAAAAATGTAATCGGTGTACCAGTATATAAATAAAATAATGTTCTTTTTAGAATAAGATACCCTTGGCCGGATATAGAGTCTAGGAGATTCACGATTATTTTTGTGACAAAGCACTTTGTGGTGTGTGTATGTGTGTGTGAGAGTGTGTGTGTAGCCTATGTGTGTCCTCTATTTCAGTCCATTACGTTAGCCGACCTACGTAGTACGGCTAAATGATTAGGCTTGCAGAGTACAAGTACCGTAGTCTCATACTTTGGAACGGGGAGCGGCAAGGAAGAAAGGCATGGGCTAGACACATCAAAAAGTAAAGGGCTACATGTGAATAGAGGTCTATAAGAGGGTCGCCATGGCTATGTGGTTTGGCGCCTATTCCATTGTGAAAAAGGTTGTATGTCGACTCTCGGGTCCTGCCACTGGGAGGACACAAAGATTGGAAGTCTGCATCTTTTTTTTTTTTTTGTCCCTTGACTCAACGGTCTCCTGGCGTCCTCTGGGTAGGGAAGTCCGACGTCTAGCCTTCTAGGAAAAGGGCAAATGTATGGCAGAGATCCCATTATTGTGTATGTTATCGTATGCACGAGAACCTTTGGCAGTTAAAAATGAATACAGAGGAGGCAGAGTGGCACTGTCCGGGCCAAATTTCCAAATTCCAAACTTTCTACCTACACAGATTGTCACCGAAAGACAGACAGTCACTTAAAGCCGCGATAACCCTACTTGCTTAGGACTGAAAAGCTTAAAAAAAGAAGGGAAGAAAAAAGAAAGGAAGAAAAAAGAAAGAAAGAAAAGAAAGAAAGAAAGAAAGAAAGAGAAAGAAAGAATGAAAGAAAGAAAAAGAAAGAAAGAAAGAAAGAAAGAAAGAAAGAAAGAAAAAGAAAGAAAGAAAGAAAGAAAGAAAGAAAGAAAGCGTAGCTGAAAACGCACTGAACGGAGGGCTCAGAGGATAGGATTCCGGAAAAGTCTTCACCTTCTCGATCTATAGGCCAGATAGTTTACCAATATCCCTGTATATCAGTACATTTATCAATATATTTCAGCTGGTTTGAGTTCTTTTACGGCAGCGTTACTGTGTACTTAATTTTAATTTGAAATTGTTTTGTAACGATTGCCAGTGAAGCTTTTCTAACTCCCGAATTACAATCCTCTGAATGCAGTGAATGTTGCTCAGAAAACATCCTTACACTCTTTTCATTATACTAGATCTAGAAGAGAACTCACAGCTTAAAAACCAATACTGCCTTGCGACTTAATTTGTGTGCAAAACGTGCGTACCTCGATTTTGATATCTGGCTGATTAAACTGAACGTTACTCATAGAAAAAGTGTGTAGTTGAACATTATTCTATCGAATGTTCAATTCGGGAGAAATACCGCACGGCCCGCACACTAAATAACACACCCTATCATTAACCCTAATCCTAACCCTATCGCTAACCCTAACCCTAACCTAACCCTACCCCTAACCTTATCCCTAACCCTAACCCTATCCCTAACCCTAACCCTATCCCTCACCTTAATCCTAACCCTGTCACTATTTTGAAGTGTGCGGGCCGTACGATATTTTACCCTTCAATTCGGATTAAACACCCTCGTGAGTTTACTATTACATTGTTATCGCTTTTTTAGAATAACGTCCAACATAGTAAGCGTTCTTCGGATTTATGCAAGCAGAAACACAGATCTTTATGCAACAATATTGTGTGCTAAATTGCATATGGATCCATTCATTAGTTTTTGCGTCCATAATCCTTTTAGGGATTTTGTTGCAGATTTATAGTAGGCCTATAGATTTCAGCTGTTTTGAGTTCCTTTACAGCAGTGTTCCATGTACCGTACATGTAGGCCCACTCAAAACTGAAATTGCTGTGTAATGATTACCAGTTAAATTTTTGTTACCTCAAAATTACTCAGTGCAATGACTGTTGGACGTTTCGTGAAATTTTTGCAGTGACATCTCAGATATTTGACAAAGATACGACCGTTTTAACACAAAAAGTGGCAGTGGTTGTGACAAAAAGTGGCTTCAGATATGAAGGACACATTTTAGACACATAAGAAATCGCAACTCTGCTGCTTGTATTAAAAATACAAACATCGTCCATATATAGCTGAAATCGTGTGTAAGCGAGTTCTAAACATGATGTAGCTTAGAGGTTGATTAAACTACTTTGAAATTTTGTGCAAATGCCCACTAAAGAGTTTTCGCCGATACAATATTTTAAACCCCCTCCCCCCTCTCTACATCGTCCCACAACTTTGCAACTTTATGTTTGAGTCAGGTATTATCATATTATCTCACTTTCAACATGGTAAAATTTGCAGCAAATCAGCCTACCACTGTTTTATCTTGTTGAAATTCGGAGAAACGATTGAAATTCTTTGAAATTTGAGTAGTGGATCAGAATTACATGTATGAAACTAATTGAGGAGGAAGCAATAGGAGAAAGAGAGAGAAAAAGATAGATAGATAGATAGACAGATAGATAGATAGATAGATAGATAGATAGATAGATAGAGAGAGAGAGAGAGAGAGA
>JBCAUA010000018.1:805656-816035 GCA_038406235.1 Peronia verruculata | reverse complement strand
CTTCTTCCCCCCCCCCCCCCCCCCCCCCAAAGTATTGGGCCTAAACCCTCTCCTCCTGTTCGCAGGAACCAGTTGGAGAAGGGCAAAAAATCTCGTTACTTTCGCAATTCTGGGCTGTAGACCGATCTTCCAGCCGCAAATATTGATCTGAAGAGTTCGGTGCGACATAAAGTTGTTTCATTTTTTTTTTTTTTTTCATCCTCTGTCTCTTGTGTTGGAAACCAGTTGCCGCTGATGGAAATGAGGGCGATTTGGGAAATCATTTTCTTTTCTTTTTTATCTCACTGAAAAGACTTGCCGTACAGAGGCTTGCAGAGACATCTTCTATCGATATACATGTGCATTCTCTATTCAAGCCCATTTCTTGCTAAATTCCAGGTTCGGTTCTCTTTTAGCTAATGGATAGAATGGAACTCAGACTAGCCGTTCAATGAAGCATTTACTCTTGTAAATCACGGCAGCTGTCCTAAGTCGCCCATCGTAACCCATTCAGCGCGATGGAGTAGCGTGGAAATATGTGAGAAGAAAGTCCTAAAGACACCTTAGCTGTCAGGGAAAGATGTTTTGACTGGCGAAATATTGTTAATTGCAAATAGGATATATACCACAGTTCTGTCTCTTGGAATACCAAAGTGAAAATAATTTATCTTTTCTTCAGAGTTTTCTAGGAGGAAACAAAATAATTTGTTTCCCGGCTTCTAAGCTTCCAACAGGTCATCTGCCGAACTTTGTGGATCCGCGTCGTTGGATTAGGCCTAGCGATCAAGTTGATCCCTTACAACGGGGATGTTATATGAGAATAGAACTTGAGACAGTTAAAACAGTAAAGTCATCCGCCAGAGAGGTTAGGCATTTTACTAGGGAAGTTTTTATAAGCTCATTCCCAGCCATTACGTCTCTACTTTTTAAATTTTTTTTTTAAAGCATGTGATGTGACCTGTCAGGAAAAGGTTCAAAAAAGGACATCAGGGCAGTCTTGACTGTAGACTCTTTCGCCTCCCCATCGTTTTTTTCCCCCTTGACTTTATGACCGCCGTACCTTCAGAGGTTAGCAGGAAGGGCAGCGGACGTAGGGACAGAGAAGACAGGAATATAAAACTGTATCGTTCTCAGTGTCGCGTGGGTGATGACTTCCGTGACCCGCTGCACTGACGCACTCTGGCTTCTGCCCCCTTTTTGGCCACTTAGCCTGGACATGCCCCTGGTTGAATACCTGGCTCGTAAGACCAGTTGATGCTCCGATTGGCCTTAGTGCACAAGGCAGTTAAGTGCAGACACCCCTCAGACTGAAAAAAAAAAATGCTAGCAACCAGCTAGCAATCATTTGAGTGTTTCACTCTTAGCACGCTTTACCCACCACATCGCTATGCATGGATGCACCACCAAGCCATTCCAACATTAGAATAATAATATGAAAACAGGAAGAGCCTGAGAATGTAGATACGGCCTCTGGATAGTATGTCAGTCCCCTTCATGCTCCAGTGATATATGTATATGTATAGGACAATCCCACAGGAACACACGCAGGCATCACTTCAGGTCATGCTTGGGTTTTTCCCGTCCCATCCTTTGCCAACTCCCAGCCCTGAATACCTGAGAAAATTCAGCAGGATGAATGAGGTGAAAGCCCCTACCTGTGAGAATGGTGTTTAGTAGACTTTTTTGTTATTCCCATATGGTATTTGTATATGTTTGCCACTGTACATTGGTGTGATTTATTATCCCCTAACAAAAAATGTCATTTTTATGTCATTCTCAGGAACTCGTGTGTACAGCCCACCAGAATGGATCTGTAACCGCCTGTACAATGGACGCCAAGCCACAGTCTGGTCTCTAGGCATTCTCCTCTTTGATCTGGTCAACGGTGACATTCCATTTGAGCAAGATGAGCAAATCAAGGCTGCCCAGCTTCACTATAAGACTTCCCTTACTCCAGGTAGGCACTGCCTTTCTTCTACAGGTCTTTTAAAGGTATCCAAAAGAGTTGAAATGAAAGGGGAACTGAAATCAGATGAGATATGAGCAAGTGCTTGAAAGAAAATGTTTATGCTAAAAAGATAAATGGGATACTTTAGAAAATGTATGAAATGTTTGAATTTTTAAAAAAAAAAAATTTAAAGTATGAAGCACATTGTTATAATTTTTTTTTTTTTTTGTCTTTTGCAGCCTGCAAGGATCTGATTCGCAAGTGCCTTTCCATTGAGCCTCAACAGAGACCAACTCTTGAACAGATCATGCAGCATACGTGGATGGCCAAAGCCCACCCAGCAGTTCAGATTCCAGAAAATCGCAAAAGAACAACAACATCAGGCAAGGTTGTGGATGTTGCACTCCTCAGCAGCAACGAAAGTCTTTGATGGTCAAAGCCAAGACACTTAGGTTCTTTTAATTTAGTAACTAATTCCGCATGACCAGCTCACACCCCCTCTCGGAACTTGGTCAGCCAGCCTGCCTCGGCTTCTGATTGCTCTAGGCCATCTGTCGGCCAGCAGCCCGCAATAACTCTTGAGGATACAGGTTCAGCCCATCGGCATACCAGAGTGGGAAGAAGCTGGGAGGAATCATACCTCAGAACAAGCTTCAGTCCCACTCCAGAGGCACATCCGCGTCATGACTGGACTAATAGAAGTCTTCGTCTGACATAATCCTGGAGATCGCCCAGAATATGCCAGGGTCACTCATGTGCAAAGTGGTGATGATGCGTCAGAGAGAAGAGCGAAACTGTGTGGTCAAATTTGTCGCATGATTGGTGAACTGTTTTAGAAGTCTCCATCAGCTGATCAGCACCACACACAGTTATCGTCGCCACTCCTCAGCCCCAACAGAGCAGCAAACAGCCAGGCATCTTCTCTTCCATTCAGTGCAATTAGGAACACAAACAGACTACTATTTCACTCGCAGTCAGGCATTGAACAGGACCGTTGTGATACACAAAGAACCATATTATGGCACTCGGTGGTGTAGTGAAAGTAGAGGTTCAAACCTCATTGGTGGTAGCTTTGTCCCAAACAAACAGCAGTCAGAAGGTTATCTGTTAGAAACATTTATCTGATCATTTTTGTCACAGCTCTTGGGAGAATGTAAAGGCAGGAAAAGCAATAGATTTGTTCTTATTCCTTAAATTTTAGGCTAAATTTATCGAGTGGCAAGTGTCTCATGTGGCAGTATTAATTACATAATAATCATATATACAAAGAACATCATCTCTTTGACATATTTATTGTTTCAACATCGACGTATACAAACTAGATATTAGTTGTATGAAACTTCAGTTTTTTTGTTTCTCATACTTTATTTTGTCATTTCAGTTTTTGTTGTCTTTGTCCTCATCTTCCCCTTTTTTTTTATTCCTTCTTATTTCAACCACACACACAAGAAACAACTATGCACAGAAATGGGGAACAGCTTCTTTTGTTAGTAAACCCTGTAAAACTTTTTCTTTTTTTGTATTATAATGATCTATTTTATTATTATTTTTTTTTTTTAAATTTTGAAGTGTACGTCTAGTCAAATGTCATGATACATATAAATTCATTTCCGTAGCATACAATTCCTTCCCTCCATCCTTCCCATTTTTCTCTTCTTTTCTCCCCATCTTTCAGTCAAAGAGACAAAATCTAATGTAATGCATTACTTCCATACAACATGTACCATCCTTGTTGTACCATTCACCACCATTATTTTCCAACAAACTGTTCAAAGTTTATACAATATATACAGTGAACAATCTCACCCTTTCCCTCCCCCCAGTTTCCATACCATGCAAAACTGCACTGAGAGCCAAAGGTCTCCTTCCACTATCACCAACAAAAGCCTCAATGCATTCCAGAGCAGTATTGTCAGCCTCAATGACTGAGCTGCCTTCTCTCATCCACCCATCCACCCCAAATCCTTTCTTCACTTGTCAGCCATCCCATCCTCACCCGCGTGACTTTAGTCTGTCTATCTGAAAAGCTTTCTGAATATAAAGAAATGGCAGTTTAAAAAAAGAAGGAAAAAAATCACATTTTGAAGGAATAAAGAAGAAGAAAAAATCTTATCTTATTTGGTATTCTAAAAGTACATTTACATTATCAGTATGAATTGCATAGATTATGAAACTGTCAAACAATAGTTCTGATGAGAGAAAAAAAAAAAGCTTATGCTTTATGTAAAAATTAAATAAAAAAAAAAAAGAAACAAAAAAAAAACTTCGAAATTTAGATGAAAAGTTTTTTCTTTTATTTTTTTTTTTTTTAAATGACGTGTGGAAAGCTTTCAGATGAATCAGGCAAAAGTTACTCTACATCTTCGGTGGCCTTTGTTATGCAAGGCCATCGTTCTCATCACATCAATCAAACTGCCACCAAGTGAATACCAAGCAAGTGACTATACTATTGAGTGCCCTATACTTTATCAACTACTGTGAACCGAACATTTTGAAGAAAAAGTCAGACAAGACACTCACTGCCATACAATGCAAGAATATATATATACATATATATATATATAATTGTTCCGTTAATTTTTTTCTTTTTTGTTTCTGTTTTTATGTGTCAGTGATTACAATATTATATGAAATGAATAATACAATGTACAATGTGCTCTAGGTCAGTAGTGTTGTTTGGCAATGGTTGCCTAGCAACAGAGAAATCTCAGTTTTGTTGTTGTTATAGGTTGTTCGTTTGGGTTTTTTTTTTTTTTTGAGGTAAAATTGTATGCAAACTGGCACATTGGGACATAATCATCCACCATCTCATTCATTCAATGGAAGCGTGTTGTCTGCTTGTAAGTATGTAAATATGACTGATTGTAATTTATGGCCTCATCTATTTATTGATGCATGTAAACAGTATAAAGATTAATTTATCTATTTATTACGAATTTACAAAGTTTTGGTTGTTTATTTGGTTATTATTTATTCTTTTTTTATTTATTTATTTATTTATTGCTGAAATTTGGAGAAAAGGGAACATTTTTTTTAAATAGAATTTTTGAACAGGAATCGGGTTTTCATGTAAAGTATAATTTCTAAGTCTTTATGTATATTGTACGGCAGAACAGGATGCATGTATTTATTTGGAAGTCTGAAGCGAAAGAGTTTGGTGTATATATTACATAGATGATTTAATTTATGAGAAAGTAATTAGAACAGAACCCTGAGCTGAAATTTGATGAAATGATTATGAAATGCCTTGAAGAGTGTGATTTCTATGTACATATGTCCATGTTTAACTCAATAACTTATTTATTTGTAAAACTGAGACCTTTCTGTTGCTTGACCCCTTTTGCCACGTGGGGTCTTGTCAGGGTGGAAAGAGCCTTTCGCCTTTTCGCCTTTTAGGTGTTAAATCAGTTGAAGATATCCCTTTTTACCCTGACAGAACCCCAGTCTTGTAAATTGCCAGGTGCTACGCCAAAGCTGTGACCATGTTGGTGGCTAACTGACACACAACACGTGATAACTATTCCATGCCAGGTTGGCCTACCAACATTGCCATAGTCTAATAAATTATTTTCAGACAAATCATTTTCCCTTTTTTTTTTAAAGAATTTTTCCCACTCCTTGTTCACACCATCTGAAAATTAACTTTTTTTTTTTTTGTTGCTCACACCTTCCAATGGGTCATTTCAATTTTTTTTTTTTTTTTCCTAAAAACATCCCAAAATTGATTAATTTCAAGTCAGTCATTCATCGCATCGAAACAACCATGTCAGATCGAACATATTTGAATCGACATTTTATCACCTTTATTCGTCCACTCATCAAAGCTTCACTGCTCACATCCGACATTCTCCTCCATCATACCACCAATAGAGCCTATCTGTCAATCATTTCTGGTGAAAATGATGTTGTGTTTTCATGCTCACTTGTTTTTCTTTGATGTTAGGAAGTTGTTAGCGATCCTGTTCCCCCCCGCCCCCCTTCTTATTTTCTTTTTTTTTTTTTTTTGTGATGTGTTGTATCATAGTGTAGAATACAAGTCGTTGTTAAAGGGTTAAAATGCTTTTTTTATTGTGTGGTGTCCTAGCATTAACCCATCCTTCCCCCAATATCCAAGGCAGCAGGCTAATGGAAGCCTCAAGCAAGCAAGATATCAATGCAACAGACTGTACATGTTTAATCCTTACCCTTTTTTAATTTTTTGTTTTTAACTTACCCTATCTCCCCTTCTTTGAACTTCTATCTATTTTCTTGTAATTTTTAAATTCCAGACTTTGAAATTCTGTTGTTGTCGTTCCAATTTTTATTTTTTGATTTTTGTGAAGGTAGCCATTTATCATTGAACAGCAAGAAGATTACAACAGCTATATTCTAGTACTTTTTGCCTTTAAGCATTATGCAGACCTATTCAAGTTGTCATCTGAACTCCTTAATTTCTAAAGGGTAGTTGTCAAACCCTGTCTGCAGTTGAGGATCCGTAATAGTTGTATTTTTTGTTGATGTATATTTCTGTTGATTCATTTTTTTCATTTCATTCTAGAAGTTCATGTCAGCAGCAAATTTCATGTTTCTTAAAATCTGAGGTGGAAAAAAAAACAACACAAAAAACAAAAGATCAAATTAAGACATCGATATTGATACATTTTGGGTATCCTGCCAGATTGGCCTTTTAGAATATTATATTTGGCTTACATTACCATGAAACTTGCTACCTGTCACACTAATTGTAATTTTGACATCCATCAATGTTAACATCCATGTTGAAGGAG
This sequence comes from Peronia verruculata, assembly GCA_038406235.1. Lineage (NCBI taxonomy): Eukaryota > Metazoa > Mollusca > Gastropoda > Systellommatophora > Onchidiidae > Peronia > Peronia verruculata. The sequence goes on along the minus strand of JBCAUA010000018.1, from coordinate 809,342 downwards.
ATTGATGTTGTGAGAGTGTATTCCTTTCTTTCCTCACCCCTCGGCCCCCTTTTTTCTTTCTCATTTGACATTTTTATTTTCTTTGGATGTTTAAGTCATTTTTAACATTTATCCATTTACTCATCCATTTAGTCTTGAAGTATCAATAATGAAAATGTTTTATTATAACACACTGTTTATTACTACAATGAATTGGTTTCTTATTATGAATGCCCTTTTGGTGACAAATTACATCATTGGATCTTATGATTCTGATAAACTTTGGAAATAAATGAAATGTCCACCCTCAACAAAAATTCTGGCATGTATGTTTTAAAAACTCATTGAGGTCAACGGAGGATTCTTGGCAAAGAATAATGAAAAGAAAAACGATACAAATTTTAGATGAATTTCATTTGTAATTTAAATAAAAAAACAACTACACTTTTTGGGACGATACTTTGTTCATCTGCTCACATCTTTCATGATTCCATCCTTTTGGATTTACTTCTAAAGATCCCATTCGCCACTGTTTCCATTATTTATTACACATTTCGCCCATTCTTGGACCTTTCCCCTCATCATGTACATAAGTCACTCATGAGTATTTATTTATTGGTCTTAAAGAACGAGGCGGGACTACATGAGACTGAAAGGGCGTGTGGAACTGTTTGCGAATGTCTAGATTTTGCATGAGTGCCTCAAAATCCTTCACTAAATATCCTGTACTTAGTATGAGACTTGAGTGATCAAAGGCTGATATCATAGACTTGGAAGCTGATGGTAATAGATAAGTAGGTTACTACTCGATACACCACAGAAGTTATTGTACGACATCCACCATCTGGGTTCACTCCTTCAGCTATGTATTTATCTCAGCAGGCAAAGGTCCAATGTTCATACAATGTTCATACTGAGTCGAGGTTATTGGATTGCTCAAGTGAGACGTGGAGAAATGGAAGATGAGCAGTTGAATTTACAAGTAAAAAGAAATGAAATGTAATGTAATGCGAGTGAACGAGTTATTTCATGGGAACCTGTAACTTATCTGGTAACATGCATTTGAATTCGTTGTTTATTATGTAAAGCTGTAAATTATGAGTACTAGTAAAATTTGGAGTGTGTCATGAAAACGAGTATTTAAAGATGTATGAAGAAGATACTGGGAGTGTATGGACGGCTGTTGTAGGTCGAAATGTGAAGAAAATATGTAAATTATTGCCAGTGCACATGAATCGAAAGAACAGAATGGAGAAATGTTTGAATGTGTAATGTAAATAATTATTTTTTGAAGAAAAATAAAAGAAATAAAAATAAAACCAAAATTTGTTTTGTGGTTTTTCACATCAGTGTCATCATATTGTCTTGTGATGTTTAACTGTCGTAATGTTGACGTATGTGTATCCTATTTGGCTGAGCACCTTTTGTTTTACCCTCTGTCTTTTTCTTCCACCTTCGCTTCTTACTCTCCTGAGAACTTTCATTATGTCCTAACAACAATGAGCTACATTTTTCGGCTGTCCCTTTCTTGGGATGCCCTCGATGAACTTCAATCTCCAGGATTCGTAAAGGGGATGAAATTATGTTGGAATAATGGTCCAACATTTGCTTACTGGAGACCGGACTGTATATCGGTTGTGGTGGTGATGATGACTTTGCTGAAGACTGATGATGGTGGAGAGGTTGATGGTGGATGAAAACATTGATAATTGTGGAGACGTTCGTGAAAGTGGGGATGTTGGTGATTGTGAGGATAGTGATGAAAAGGGGAAACGTTGTAGGCGTTGATACCTTGATGGTGGTGGACATATTGGTGGTGGTGGACATGTTGATGGTGATGGAGACGTTGAAGGTGGTGGGGATGTTGATGATGGTAAAAACGTTGATGATCGTGGAGATGGTTGATGGTTGTGGAGATGTTCATGGTGGTGGATATGTTGGTGGTGTGGACATGTTGATGGTGGTGGGGCTGCTGATGGTGGCAGAAAAATTGATGAAGGTGGATACTGGAAGCGTTGATGATTGTGGAGCCGTTGATGGTGATGGAGAAGTTGATGACTGTGGAGACGTTGATTATTGTGTGAACACTGATGATTGTGGAGACATTGATGAAGATGAAGACGCCGATGATTTCAGACACAGTCAATGATATTGGAGAATGACAGAGACGGACATCGACCATGTTAACATGGACGTTCTACATTCTCTATACGCCTTTCAAACTTCCTGGGGGTGGTTATCCCGCGTGGTGGCGGAAAGGAGATAAGATAGCTCTTGTTGCTGATGGTCCTTATATTAATGATCATTTTGACTGATTCTGGTGTTAGAAGAAGCAGTTACTAAATCTAATAGAGTTTGGATGACGACGGATGGAACTGATAATTATGATCAGTCCTTAGGTAGCGATGATGATGACGAAAGGAATGCTGTGAAAAATGTTTTATTATGACAGCATATTGAATTCACGACTGTAAGCTATAACCGGGCGACAGTGATGGGTTGTTGAGCCCACAGAAACCCGTGATTCGGCTCTGCTTAGCCAGTGTTCATCTGATTCTCAGTATGAATGGATCAGAATGAGATCAATAATACCAAATATACAAATCAAAACTTGAGCTGCCAGAACTCACAATTTCATAAATGTCTGGGAAATCACTTCCAACTTTCAAAAATGTGGTCTTTCAAACGTATTGTTCAGCAGAGACGTTTAATGGCCTTGATGATACTAGGATTGTTTGACTTTCAACCTACTCTGGTTGGTATGGCGATTAGTCCGGTTTTGTGGAACTGTAACAACTTTAAAAGATTGTTTCAAACGTTCAAATCTGATCTCTCAACTTTTTATTTCAGGAGCAATATCGCTGTTAATATTGGCTGACGAGAGCATTGTTCCACTACGTTGGAACCACTTCAGACACGTTTCAGAAATCATTTCAAGCTTTTAAATTTGGCCATAATGCTACTATTAGTAACTTAAAAAGAAACAGTAACTGTTAGTAAGAAATCTGACCCATGTGTCAGCTTGATTTCATGTTTCATGTACTGAATTGAATATTTAACATTCACTACTCGTATGCGATTGCTGAGATTCAGCTCTTCCTCACCGGGAAACTACTGACTTCTTTGGTCTGCAAAAGGACAAATTCATTTTCCAAATGACAATTTAGAGTATTATCAGTCTATACTATGAAGCGTAAAAGTACATCAACAGGCATATTAGGCACCCACTTGTCTGAATATCAAATTCTAAAGACTACATTGTCATAATCTATGTCTATCTACCACATGGTTTCTGACTTGGCGGACGCGCGCAATGGCAGGTTCGTTCCCATATGAATGACAAATTCATCCATCCTTGCTCTTTTTCTTTCCTTCCTGTTCTTCTTCTTCTTTCTTTTCCTCTTTTATAGGCTTACCTCCGGTCATCAGTCGCGAGACACATGTCTGTAACTTAATGCAGCCCTGGATCGGGTCAAAGGTAAACTCTGGTCATCCTCGGACAATCGTGTGTCCAGCCTAATGCTGACCGGCCTGAGATTGTCTTAGTCCGCGCCACAAGCTGGACATTCAGGTCAGGAGGGCACGCAAAGGACAAATCTATGTGGGGGTGACGCCACTTTAAATGCCAGAGGTAAATCTATCTATCTATCTATCTATCTATCTATCTATCTATCTATCTATCTATCTATCTATCTATCTATCTATCT
>JBCAUA010000018.1:745523-767949 GCA_038406235.1 Peronia verruculata | reverse complement strand
ATATTATGTATTATATGATTTATCTGTAGATAGACACTCAACAATATGTGTAATTCCTTACGATTTGAATCTGCCCAAATTATTGCACTGTTTATTCATATATTTCATAACTGTCATGATGTTGTGTGCTTTTACTAGTAGTACAAGTAATATCCCTGATGTTGAATATGATTTATAAATCATTAAACATGTATGAGCCTGTCATTGCCATGATAGCTGCTGTTGTCATAAACCTGTGGAAATGTATATACATGTATATCTATAAGCCTATGTGAATTACAAGTACAAAGTAGTTTAATCCTTCAAACTTGTATGGTATGTGCACTGCCCACAGCATGCATTTACCTTTTTAATCAAAAGTTGAGAGTAGGATTACTTGGTTCTAAATGTCCAGTTATATCAATGTCAGTATTGTCAGAGGAAATTTTCGGGTAGAGACAAATAGCAATATCATGTGCAATTAATTTATAATGTATTAATGTCTATGAACATGTGCACATTTGATATCTAAGCATATTGCTTTTGTGGAAATCAAGGATTTATCACGAATATTGGGAGTGCATTGTGTAAATGTACAATGTCATGGATTTTATTTTCAGATCATTTTAGAAAACAGGATGAGCCATAAATAGGCGATTTTTTTTTTAGTCAAAATTAGCCAAAACATTCTTCTAAACCAGTTCAAAACCATTTTGAACATTTACAAGATCAAACTTTACCAAAATATACTTTTCAGTAAAGTGTCAGCTACATGTAATTTGACCGTATTGAGGAATTTAGTTCTAAATTACAGTTCTGCCTTTATACCACAAGTTTTTTTCTCTACTACTAATGTGCTTTGGTGTAGATGAGATGGCAATTGCAAATGACATTATTTTCCTTTCCATTTTTTTTTTCATATCAATTACACAAGAATATCATTACATACGATGCTTTCAATACTGTCCTTGTTGCAGTGAACTTTACTTATTTCCATGGCCAACAAAAACAAAATGAAGGCCTATATTTGGACTATGTGCTAAAATCCATAATGTCAGGAAAATGGTGACAACCTGCCTCCCAACTCAAGTCACTCTCCTTCCAATTTTTATCCCCAAGTCATCTACGAAAAGAAAATTGTTGATCACATATTATGTATGAAGTTTCGTGTTTGACTTGGTGAGATTGTAAGAGGTAGGCGATGACATGAGGTAAATACATGTTGTACTTGCCATGTTGCAATTAGTTACAGTGTATAATGTTTATGATGTTTTGTCACTTACATTTCTATGAAATGTATAGCAAGGAATTCTGGGTTGATAAAGGTAAAAGTGAAAATATTTACATGTGATTGTGAAAAGAAATGACTAATGACAAACCAAATAATTGAAGTGAAAAAAAAAAAACTTTATTGGTTTAAAGGTTCAAAACTGTCATTTGGCTGGAATACCATGCAATCCCAAACCGTATCTTTTTGTTCCAATAGGCAAACAGAATGACTTGACCAGAACAAAGAGAGGACATCGAGAGAACAAAAATCTTTGTTTAATTGTACACAACATCAAAAAAACCTGACCTGGTCACTTTTAACTCAAACTAAGCATCATTTGGTCAATGTTTTTTGGAGGACCATCTGTCAGTAAGGATAGGTCAGCCTTTGAAGATTGGCTAATTTAGTGGCTTACATCTTGCACACTGAATTCAAACCACAACTGGCTATGATTTGCAGAAAAAACGCAGAGGAAAAAAAAAAAGTCCACCTTATTGAAATATTATAAAATTTTCTGGAAAAAAAAAAAAAAGAGAGATACAGTATTTAAGAAAAAGAAGGAAAGAAAACCACATACAGATGGATGTCCTAGGTCAAGTGATACCAATCAATTGTGAGAGAAATTCTGATGTCTGTCTTGCAGTAAAACCCTGGCTTTCCTAATCGCCTTTTACACTTAAGTTGTTGAAATGTATACATTGGTTGGGGCACAGCGGACATGACTCAATTGATGGTGGTAGTGGTATAGAAAATGATTGATTTAAACGTGAAGACTTGCATCAACATCTATAAATAGTATCAATCAGTCTCAGTTCTCCTGGGTAACATTGACATTGTGAACCAAGGCATCAAAAGAAAAAAAAAAAAAATGAGCAATATGGCCAGGTTGTTTTTTAAAAAATTTATTACAAGTGCAATGTATTTATATTTCTTCATGGATTCAAATTCATGCAAAACAGTGCTTTATTTTGTTTTTTTCATTCTTTCCTTCACTAGACAGATCTGGCAAGCCAAGACTAGTTAAAACGAAACGGGCATGACAAAAGTGCAGAATGCTCTTGTCTTTTGTGAGAAAAGGTTCTCTCGATCTCCCATGAAAGATAGGTTTCAGAATCTATAGGAAGCAAAAAAATAAATAAATAAATAAAAAACTACATATATGTAATTAGCTCATTCACCTTTCTTTTGAGCCTTGGTATGAAAATGCTGGTCATTTTAACTTACTGTCTAGAAGTGAAAATATATAACAATTATACTTTAAAAAAAAATAACATCCTCCTTAAGGCAAACCTAATCCCTCAACTCTTATATATGATCATTGATAATATTTATCTCAGTAATGCCATAAATACACCCATCTGAATGTTATGTTAATATTAGAGTAAATGCGCAGATGTTATTGTTGGTAAGAAATGGAAATATCAAAATAACATACATGTAAAGTATGATGTGTGCGATGACAATCACATGAGATTAAAAAACAAAAAGAAATCAATTACGAAGGGGCAAAAGAACACACACACACACAAAAAAAAGGGTCAGCTAGGTATGGTAACCTACATACATACTGTAGATTCAGACCAAAAAAAAAAAAAGAATTATGTAATGGATCAAGGGGTGCTTTAGACAGGTTTGCCAGGTCACCTATATCTGATACTGAATCGCACCCGAGAAAAAAGTCTTGCCCCATACTTTGTGCTGTCACATTACAAGGTGATTGCCTTCCATGATGACAGAACATCTGGATCACGGATTCCCAACCGGTGGATCACGATCCCCAAGAGGGTTACAAAACTATGGCAGGGAAATCTCGAAGCCTTGCTAGAAGAAGTGGCTAGGGATGAAATTCATTTAACTCAATTACATCTTCTATGTTATTGTTTATTTTTAAGTTGTTTTTTTTTTCTCCATCAAAGAGGATAAAGTGTAAATGACGGTGTTAATTCTCTGGGAATCGTGTGGGTTTCAAGTCTTCAAGTGGGGGGGTCCATGAGTGCTGCTAAACTGTTGAATTGAGAACCACTGATCTTAGTTATGTACTAATATTTAGCTTTAGTCCCCCTCAATGATACTCGTAGTTCTATAAGCCACCATGCAAAATCTATTGGTTATACAGAAACATATATGACGTACATATTTTTGTCAATCATTTGTTCAAGATTGTTAAGTTTTTGAGGATTTGCAGGCAATGTTGTAGAGAGCAGAAAAAAGGCAACACAGGAGCTCTGAGAAGTTAAAAGAAGAAAATCGTGTAGAGGGAAAGTGAAAAACAACTGTTGCCATAGTACAAGTTGAATCAAAGGAAGCAACAAGTAAAACAAGACCACTGCTTCACAGACAGTTAACAGGGACATTGACTCAAGTTGCAAAACTTCATCAAATAGTTTGAAGCATATTTTATTGTGTGTATGAAAAAAATTGATGATTATATCAAGAGGTAAAGTACTGACTATTAAAAAAAAAAAACAACTATGGGCTGTTTCCTTTCATCACATATGCACCTTGTATGAATACACAATATTTGAAAATGCCCTTGGCCTTTCATACAACATCAAGCTTGAAACAGGAAGCACAAAATATAATGAATGACCAACTGGATAAACTGAAAGGCTAAACATGAAGAGTGGGGGAAAAAAAAAAGGAGGCAGACTTGTAAGTTAGAAAGCTATGAAAGTAGATAATAAATTCATGTCCACTCTCCCTTGGGATGATTCATTCACTGTGTGCTTCACGCATGACATCACACAAATGAGTCTGCATCAGCCATATTGAATAACTTATTAAAATATAGTCAAACATGCCATCCACACAAACAAATGTTGGCTTTAGATCGTTAATCAATTCAGAAAATCTATTCAATGTACAAAACAAAAGGAAAAAAAAAAAACAAAAAAACCCATAATAAACAAATAAATAAATTATATATATATATATTAAAAAATCAAAATCAATAAAATAAAAAAAAAGATTATGTGTCTCCGAAGGAGTATCAGGCGCTACTGGGCCTAAGTGTACATGATGACAGTCATGCATAGATGCCGCAGACTCCACACTTTGGTAGGTTCTGGTCAATAACCACAAAACTATACAGTGTGAGCAAAATGATTACATGAAAAAAAAATTATTTCATTATTACCACTTAGTGAGTGGCTGAATGACACTTCCGTTTTGAGGGTGCCTGATTGATGAGGCAGCCTCATTTACAAGAAAACAAAAATGCACATGAATGATTGCAAAGAGAATAATAATGAATATGTTATTTTTTGAAAAAAAAAAAAAAAAAGGACAAAAAAGATACAAAAAATTTCAATAATTTGTATAGAAACAATATTTTCCCTTTTTTTTTTTTTCTCCCTCTCTCTTCCTTATTATTTTTTTTTTGGTTTGTTTTCTTTCCCCTGGAAGTAGAACCTTAGATTTCCTGGCTACATAAAAAAAAAACCACAACTGTTCATTTACTGATTCAGAAATACAAGACCCTCATCAGAAATTTATTCATCATGCACAACATTTTTAGTTGCAATTAGATTAGAAAAAAAAAAAAAAAAAGTCATTTACATGAAACATCCTTGTCACTAGTTATACAATAGTTATACAATAGCATTCTCTCTCCAGCCCAAATTAGGGGGAATATAATATGTTCACACATTCACAATACAACACAGCCACCCTTCTTCTTCTTTTTGACTTGCAGAGCAGCCCTAGTAGCTGTTTCAAACACTTCTCGCACACCTTCCTTGGTTTTAGCCGAGCACTCCAGGTAGGAATATGCATTAATCTTCTCTGCCATGGCCCGGCCTTCCTCTGGCCGCACCGGTTCCTGTTTCATTTTCATGAGCTCACGTTTAGTACTTTCATCATTTCGAAGATCCTTCTTGTTACCAACTAGGATGATAGGAACGTTTGGGCAGAAATGACGCACCTGCAGGATTAAAATACGAAAATGAAACAAGAGTGTCACACACTGGCATAAGAATTCCAAATTTCCCTTAAAACTGAAATTCTAATTCAAACTTTGAAACACTGGTACAGCGTAATTTCTTCTGTGCCAATGACTGACATCAAACATTATTTCAATTTCCTATGTAAAATTGAGTTTTGAGAAAAAATTAGTTTATAAAATACCTGTGTAACCCCCAAAGACAAATAATAAATATACTTTATTGTTATTATTGTTACGGCTTCTATTACAAACATCATTCTGATCTATTGCTTGATTTTGTCAAGAAAGAAATGCAGAGAAAACAGTGCCAAGCGGAAAAAATCTATCATATGTCATTTGAATGACAAACCCCAGACTTTTTCTTTAAAATATGAAGAAAAAACATACTTTTTATATCATATTTAAAAAAAAAAAAAAAAAACATGGCATAGTAAAAGAGAAGTAATGGAGCTGGGTACAAGCATCTCCTATTCAAATGCACACTACTCAATATGAGAGCAGGTAAATCAATTTATTCAAGTTATTCCCTTCCCCTTACATCTCCCAAATCTACCTTGAATCAATTTCACATGAGCTTTGGGCAAATCCTCCTCTGATCACTAAAAGGTGTCGAATATCCCGATGATTCTTAAATCCTTTATATAGCTGTATGTCAATTTCTCTCTTTAACCACTAGAGTACCATATTGCCCGGCATCACCTGGAACTGTTCAGTCCAAATCGCCCGCCACCGCCAGCACGTGGGTAACAGTTTTCAATTGCCTTTGGCCCATAATTTACTGGTCTAAAATGACCAGAATTCTTCCGTTTGCACATCAGTAAGTTCTATTTCCACATCCTTTTTAAAGAAACAAAATCCGCCTAAAAATACCTGCACAGTGGGTTTTTGGAAAATCACTTTCAATCTGCTGCAAAAATTAGTGTCTAGATTGATGTTGACCCACAGAGAGAGGGACAATCCATTTCCATTGATGAAATACAGATGTATTTGTGAGTGGCATTGAACATGGAAAGGCAGTTCTGTATACTAGTATTGTTGGCACGGAAATAATCAGGGAGAAAAAAAAAAAAAAAAAAGAAAAAATGTAGATCTAGATCTACATTGCGTGTGTGCACGTGTGTGCCAGTTTTTCATGTTTGATATTTTTTAAAAATACAAATATGATTTTAATGCTTACAAATTCGGTAACAACATAAAGGGGATTCATTTTTCTATTTTTTAAAACTTGTTTGATTGATAATCAGTACAGCTATGATTATTTTTCCGAAGAAGTATGCAGTTATTTGGAGTTATCCCACACAGTTTGGTAGTCAAGGGCAGGGGAAAGTTTTTCGACAATTGTCTGGTACTCTGGTGGTTCATCTAATGTTGAAGGTAAAGTTAAAGCGCTACATGCAAATGCATCACTAATGCAAATTGCGAGAAATTTGTAAAGATACTTTTCAGCTTTCAATTTTTGTTAATTTCAAAACATTCTTACCTCAGGTGTCCATTTCTCAGGGATGTTCTCCAAGCTGTCAGGGCTGTCTATAGAGAAACACATGAGGATGACGTCTGTATCTGGGTATGACAGTGGTCTTAGACGATCATAATCTTCTTGGCCTGCTGTGTCCCATAAGGCTAATTCAACCTAGAAGAGAAGTAAGAAAATATTGCTGTCATTGCTGTCCAAAAAAAAAATTAGTTACCGGAAGATACAAAACTACATGAAAAAAGCTACAAGACAACATGTTTCAATGAAGTTGATTTTAAGAGTAGGCTCATTTAAAGCCATGTCATTGTCATCATTTCACATTACTATGATACATGTATCAAGTTTCCTATCATCATCCTCATGTGATTAATGTGACTTGCTGGTAAACAATTCTGCAGACATCACTATGCCCTTCATTGCCCTGTACAAAATGAGGTATTGCAAAATGGGTCAAACAGCTGATGAAGCACAGCTCACATGGAGCTTTCTTTATGTGATGTGAAACGCCTGAATGCTTAATCATTCATCAGCTTGTCTGTCACGTGTAAAGTGTGTATAGAGATCAGCATGTGAGCAAAAATTCCTCAGTCATGTGACCAATCTTGAAATGCCTCACTAGATCTGAGACAGGATATGCAAAAACATCACATGAGTCTGATCTACCTGCAAATCAATTCGCCTGTAGTATAATGCGTGGGTTATATATCTATCTAGGCTATATGTCTATCTTGAATTCATTCTTATCCTGTGAGTGGTATCTTAATAGATACACACTCCACTCTCAAATTTATTTCAAGGTTTTGTGACAATACTAGAAGAAGCCATGATTTTAATATGTGCTCTCAAAACTAATGTTGCACATTTGAATAATATTTGTACTGGTTATATATTTCTTGTTTGCCCCAAATACTTCAAAATTTCTTTGCCATCTCGAAAAAGAGTCATTTCTATCGCAAAGATACTTATTTTCCCAAGACTGATTGTGAATTGCCATCTCGAAAAGTTATTTCTAACGCAAAGATACTTATTTTCCCAAGACTGATCGTGACGTTAGATATCTTAAGCTTTCCATCTGGCAAACACTGCATCATTTAAACACATAGATTTTCTTTCATATGAATGTTCATTTAAAAAATGCTACACAAGGGGACTTTAAAAAAAAAAAAAAATCTTCAAGAGCATGCTAGCAATGAGTGTCACACTACAAACATCTTGAATGGAGAACTTCATAAGATACTAACTATATAATACACTGTAAAAGGAGAGAAAGAGAGAGAGAGAGTGAGAGAGAGAGGAAGAAAAAAAAAAAACCATCAGAGCTTCCTGTGACATCAATAACAAAGGGAAAAATAATTTTAAAAAAAACTACATTATAAAATTGTTTGCCGTTAATAATAAGTGAAAAAATTAATAAAGTTACCATAACTTCATGTAATTTACGAGGAAGAAAAGTGAGAGAATCCTAAAACACGACATTTACTTCAATGAGATGATGCTTTGAAAACTGAATTTCAGCGTAATTTCTGGATGTATAACCACGAGCTGTTGGGAGCAATTTCAGCCATATGATAAAACTAAAAGTGGGTATATGTTGCCTCTATATCCAAAGTAATACACACTCTAAAGCCCATTTACATCTTACGGTATAAATTTCACAAGAACAAAACTTCCTTTGGTAAATATCTACAGTATTCCCATTTCTCACAGCTTGTTTTGAGCTAGCTGTGATCTTTACTAACACTTCTGATTACTTTCACTGGAATTACTGCACAGCTAGCTTATTTGCACACAATGAGAGTAAATGTGTATGAAAATGAGCTACGTACATGTATACAAAAGACATGTGATGCACAACGTGTAATTTTGAGAAAAATTGGCGATGCAGAAAATGTCCTACATTTGGCACGCAATTTATGAACAAGAACAACATACACAAAGTCTAACGTGGGTGTTCAAGCACACAAAACCCTGTTTCGTTTCTCCTCTTTCCAAAGAATAAAATTCAAGCCAAAGCCAGCTGTCTAGGAAAATCTTTAATTAATTTGACCACAAAACAAAAACAAAACAAAAAAAAAAAAAAAACACACACAAAAAAAAAAAAAAAAAAAAAAACAAAAACAAAAAAAAAAAAAAAAAAAAAAATCAAAATAGACAAATAAACAAAGGAAAAAGAAAATAGACCAAAAACAAACAAACCAGATGATCAACTGGTAAAAATGACCTCGCTCACATTCATACCAAACCATATAATTCATAATAGCGGAGAAATAAAAATACAGATAATTTGATACACAGATACACACATGTATATACACATTGGGTAATTCATCTGAAAATCTGTATTAAGTTTAAGTCCAGATCAATACAATTTTTAATTTTGATTAATTTTTAAACAAAATAAATAATAAAATACAAAATAAAATCCATACACAGCTGGAACAGCACATGGTCCTGCAGGTCTAATTTTTCCCATACCTAGTTCAAAAGAAACCAGTAACGCCAATTTTGCTTCTGCAGAATATTGGTGCCTTTTGGTTAAACCCTGTATCAGATAAGATGTCTTCAACTAACATATATGAGACATGACATGATGAAATCAGACACTTGTCAAACGGCAATATGTGATGATCACACAAATTACAATATTTTCAGTAAGAAGTGAATCTATAACTTTTTCTTTTGGTTTATTTCACAAACCGTTAGGTAGAATTAAAATATACATCTGGGTTCAAGTTGGCAAAATAAACTGAGTAGAAGTCCAAAAATTGTACTCTACTGATATTGATATGACGTAAACAAGGATTAGTGACTAGCTAAACTGATCTGCCATTTTCTTGCCGAACTCTTCTGCAACAACAGGTCACCTCCATTTCTTAAACTTGCGTTTACTGAACTTCCATTGCAGCAGACTGAGGATCCCCCCCCCCCCCCCCTCCAAACACGATATTGACAACTCCATATGCTTAAAAAAATTGACAATGGTCTAATTTCATCATATTGCATTTCAGAATTAGGAAATAGATAGCTGAGAATAAATGAAAGTTAGTGCTGTATGAAAACTAAATCTGAGACCTAGAGTATGCAAATTGACAAGTAGGCTAAAACAACAAGGAAGTGCCCTAACAGCTCTTGATCTATTTAAATGCAAGAATACAAGAACTCTTCCATTTTTTTTTTCTTTCTTTAAATCCAAATTCTACAAAGCCCATAAATAATGGATACCAATGGAAAAAAAAAAAAAAAATATCAAGTAGATTAAAAGCTCTATCTATCAAAATTGCCACCAGAAAGCAAACAACTGTAAGATCTCTCTAGCAAGGATCATTGACTTGCCTTGTGCAGTGAAACTCAGGAATAATGACATAAAGTGTTGTGACAACTGTCACAGTTATTAGCAAGAATTTTGCTATTTTTGATGTATCATTATTCCAGTATAGAAGACTTAGTCCAGTGATATTTATGAGGGAAATTACGAATGCACACACACATTTTTGTTTGGCTTCTTCCCCCATCAGTAAATCCACGTGGACAACATATGCGGCATACTGTATTTTGTTTCAGAAAGCATTATCCTGGTACCAGGTTCTGATTCTACATTCCCTGCCTCAATGATCAGGGGATGGCAACCTTCTAGCCAATGCTGACTGTTTCCTTTAGTTGATAATAGCCACGACAGAAACAAACTGTGATATTACTAGCAAAGGCAAACAGTTTCCTGTCAATCGTGTGTACCTAGGCCTAGCATTAGAGGATTGCTTAACAAATACGAACACACTGATAATGGACATGCAAACAGCGAAAGTAGCACACGTGTGCATGATGTGTATTATGTCCTGAGCATGTGGTAACCAGGCCTATTTTACTTGCAATATTACTGTCACGTAGCGATGTAATATAGTACTGTGGGCTATCATAGAAAGAGAGCTGTGAAAAACACCAATTAAGTGGCATGTAGTTGTGTGTAGGCTGGTACACTGACAGGGTACATCTAGCAAAGTGAAATGGCTGTACCAGGTCAGAGGACCACCCAGGCCAGTGGGTCCATGCAGAAATTCTTACTACTATTGATGCCCAGTTGTCATTATTCAAGTAAATTATTATTATATAGCTATCTAGCGAGAAAAAAGAGGATTTGAGATTTTGTTGTTATTCTTGAGTTCTCGTTGTTCCCAGCATCATTTAATATGAGTTCTACTGTATTCAACATGAGATCTTTGCTGAAGTACAGCATTTGAGAACGATAGGCTCTACCATAATTATTTCATGGAACAATCTTGCAATCAAATTTTATTCATTCCAAGCAAGCCATACATCTACAACTTGCTTAAAGAAAAGCATATCTATCTGATTCTAATCTTCTGGATTATATATTCCTTAGTGGGGCCCTCCCCTGGAAAAAAAAAAATAAATAAATAAATTAAAAACTGTGTTTGTCTTCTTTTTGAGTAACTAGGATAATAAAGATTTAATGGAGATTGCACCAGTCACGTGCAGGCAACAACATCTCTCATTCAAGAAAATGTGTAGCATACCATTGGTGGTTCTTACATAAAATAATTCACTAAATCATCTTTCATTTCAAATCTTTACATTATAATTCTGGCTTTTATATGTGTTGAACAAATTATGTTGCATTTCAAAATGGGAAGGGATCTTTAAAAAAAACATAAAAAAAAAAAAAAAAAAACCACAAAGGCATATATTTGGAAATACATATTCATACCTTGCAAACTCCATACAGCCAAGCAATACAGTAAAAGATGTAACATTTACAATAGATTTACAAAGCAGCTTTGTCAAGGCAGGAGGCCAAATTTGACAAATGTCTTCACTGCATAAAATGGGGGAAACTGGCAGCTGATCATGATGAAAGGTAGGCCTACATTTGTGTTTTCTTCTGAGACAATTTTAATGACCATCTCTCTTTTACTTTCAAGCTCATATTGGAATTTCTAATCTTTTTCCTCCACCCATCATAAAGTCTACTGATGAGATCCACATCTCCATCTGTTTTTGCACTTGATCTTGGCTGAGCTCTTGATACTACACAACAAAGCTATTCTCGAGAAAGCTATTTTGAAAGCAAAGCACTTGCCTAAGTATGTTGAATGCAAATAATGGTGAAGAATAAAAAAAGAAGTTCATATTTCCAGTATGTGACAATCTCTCTTTCGTTATATCTTGGCTTTCTGATGCTTCTCGTTACACTGTGCCATTCCCCTTGACATGGACACAGCTCCTCTTGCGGTGTAAAACATTTTCTACATCAGCATCTCAAGAACCATATTACGACCACATATGAAGGCAGCAGTTTTGATTTTAGACTTCTCCTCCGGGATGTCAAACTGTTTTCACAAAAGTCAGAAAATTTCCTCTAACCCCCTGTGACGGGTCTTTAAAAATTGAAATTCCAAGAACAAAGATCCCACAGGGAGTGCTGTTATCATAATCACTGAACATAACTAAAATCTAGATTGGTTTCTAGATCTAGATCATGAACAGCTGCGCTCTTACACTAGCCTTTCTACAAAAGGCACATTATTTACATTGTTGTCAGTACTCTGGTGTGTTGATTTTCCATCAGCAACTCTCATGCCACCACTCGATTGCATGTTATCGGGTGTGAGGAATTAAGCGCTACGAATTTCAATCTTGATCTTCAAACAGCTGCCGAACAACAGTCTGACTAATTTATCATCCGAGGTATGAGGGTAACTCTAGGTGCACATTTTCCGTACTTCCTGTTTCACTGCCATCGTGCAGAATTTGTATTGTAAATAACTGTAAAACTGTGTTTGCCCTGTGGATTAAAAGTCAGCCAAAAGTAGGAAAGTTGGTGACCACCAAAAAACCTGAATTCTGACTAAATTTTGTAAAGTCGAAAGTTTGACATCCTTGAGCCTTGTATGTACATATCCAAATAAAATTAAAGTCTGTAAACTACTTCAGGAATCAAAACTGTACACAAATGCTTTAAAAAAAATTCATTTATGATGTCATAATAGTGTAACTTAGATTACGATGACTCTGTAACTAATGACATTTTGCATACATTCCCTTTCTTTTGAAAACTGCAACATATAATAAAAGTTTATTCTTGTAGCCGTTGTGGACAGATGGGTGAAGTAAAATCTCCACACGCACAAGTGTACCAATGTGTTCTGCGTTGTTTCCCCCTTGTAATTCTTTTAAGCTGGAATGACAGTGCAGCTACATAGGTGGCTGAATAAAATCAGAGGCTGGGATCAGTGAAACTTCTTAATTAGAGCTATTTATCATGCACATTGCCATTGGTATGAATTACTGGAAAAGGTGGATAACAAGAAGAGATCAAACAAAATTCAATGCTCACAAAAAGTTCTATCCAATAACCAGCTCTAAATTTCATCACAACACATTTCCTGTGACATAGAAGAGCTGCTTCCCAAGATATTAACCAAAGTATATCAGACCATCTCTTGCAAAAAAGTGTGCATTCATTTGGAAAAGGAAGAAAAGATTATTTTTGGTGTGTTGAAAAAGTAACATGACACCTCACCCACATATCCATACAAGCTATTAACATTCACTGAAATGTTGATATGGTGCTTTGTTTTATTTCATTTGAGGGCAGAATATATTTCTGGAAGCCTATATAAAATGATTTTCAGCAACCCAGAGGAGCTGGCATTACTCTTAATCCAATATATTCTTATTTTGTAAACTACAAATATGACTCCCATACTATAAAATGATATTTTCCAATAACTTTCAGCCAGGTAAAATTTCTAATGATCTGAAAATCCGAAGGACAAAAATGTGTGTACCCTGCTTCACTGACTCTATGGATATCACGTGGCCTTCTAGGCATGTTTTCTTACATATTGTTATAATTTGCAGAAAAAGTAATGAAAATACAGTAAATTACTGTCCTCTTTTACTGAAGCATTTTGCTTTGAACTAAAGTCTTTCTAGTTTTAAAATCAGGGACAGACATAAATATTTTTATTTTCAAGACTCAACTTTGGAGGATCAAACCATCTAAGTATCGCCACTTTTCTTTCTCTCTCCTCCTGAATCGAATCCATGTTAAGATATTATGTTAAATGCAATTTTTTTTTTTTTTAACGGCCCACATTTTGACTCTCACTTTTGGTTTGAGGTGTCAGGTTGAGTGAAGAAAATTAAATTTGTTACCTACTGCACACGCACAAGCCTGAAGTCACAATTGGAAAAAAGTTCATACATCCTAAATTCAGCACTTTACATTTCAAAGTACAGCACACTTAAACTTGCGGGCTTTTCTTTTAATTGACAGTGCTGCCCTGGTGGCTGTTTCAAATACATCTCTCACTCCTTCTTTGGTTTTGGCTGAGCACTCTAAATACGCATAGGCACCAATCTTTTCTGCCATGCTTTTTCCATCTTCAAACTTTACAGGCTCCTGCTTCATCTTGTGCAATTCTCGGATTGTGACTTGGTCTTGCCTCAGATCCTTCTTATTACCCACAAGAATAATGGGAACATTGGGACAAAAGTGACGGACTTCAGGTGTCCATTTCTCAGGGATGTTCTCCAAGCTGTCAGGGCTGTCTATAGAGAAACACATGAGGATGACGTCTGTATCTGGGTATGACAGTGGTCTCAGACGATCATAATCTTCTTGGCCTGCAGTGTCCCATAAGGCTAATTCAACCTGAAATACAAACACAATAATTAGATTAAGGTATAGGATGCAAAAATAGAAAATTAATGGTACTAGGTTCAAATATTCAAAGCATTCTTCTGACTGTCCATCAACTTCCACCATGAATAGGCCCAAATAATTTTATACCGAAACCAAGATCTCCCCACAGTGAAGACTTCAAAAAAAAACAAAACCAAAAAACAATTTGCTAAACTTGACATGACACTTGCTCCATATTTACACTCAAAAACTCTATGCAAACTGAACATAATACTGCAATCCCCTGACAACATATAGATCATACAAATTCTCATATAGGAACATATTAAGCTTCAGCTAAAAAGCAGAAACTTCAAAAATGTCCAGTGATTGATTGTTTCTCATTTCAAAGCATCTATAAAGACAGATTCACATACAAAAAGTATGTTTAAAAAAGTAAGGTCTACAAGGGAATTAACTGTATTGGATATTGAATAACTACAGTACTTTCATGGCCTTTTGATAATCATTAAAATAAAAAGGGAAGGGGGTTTAAAACCCAACCATCTTGTTCTCAAACACGTTGATTAACTTAATAATGGCAAAGCCCTTCAATGACAACCAAGTGGTTCAATTTTTACAGATTTGTTTACACAACACCTAATTTTGAAAGACACCCCCCCCCCCCTTCCCCTCCAATCTTTCAGAAAAGTAATCTTCAATTTTGCATTAATCAATTTCAGATAATTATTACCCCTTCAAAGACAGACCTGTTTCACTGACAACAAGAGTAAATAAAAAGTCCCTAAAGATAACGTTTGGTCATTTGCAATCGCAACCAACCTCACCTGGTAGTGAAGAGGCTAAAATAAATATTATGTTAACCCTGAAAAGCTGAGATAACCACCACGATCGGAATTTGAAAAGCTTATCAAAACCATAACTGTAACCGTTAACCCTGATGATTTTTAAAATTAGTTTCAGTGATAAGGAAAAACTTAACACCATGAAATATATGCAGAGTACGTCCCTTCTGAACAAATCTTTGTAGAATAGGACATAGTCCACACGAGGTCAGTTTACAAGTAAAAAAACTAACAAGAAATAGGCCATTTAAAGCCTTTCTATCCTATCGTGACCATCAAAATAATTCTATGTAAAAATAAAGAGGAAAAAGTATACACTGACAAAAGTCCCCAATTCACAAATATGAATTCATGCAAATGTCAATATTAAAAATGAAGCTAATTTTATTTAGCAAAAGATCAAACTCTACACAATTGCAAATCTCTTTTAAAAAAAGAAATGGCAATAGTACGCAAGACAATTTTGGATTTAAACGTCTATGTCCCACATCATTTTTTTTTTCTGTGTGTGTGTGTGTATGGTGGTGGTGGTGGTCTTGTCTTCACCATTTGACAGTGCAGTGAAAGATATATAGATCTATTCTTTTTTATCTGTTAAATTATTTCAATGCATGTACAAGTATCTGGATATCTAGGTTTGCAACACAGAATTTTACCCTGAACACAATATGGGAATCCCATGCTTAGTATCTAATATAAGCATAATACATCCTGTGGGTTGTGGTGGTAGTAATGGTGGGCATCTTGAGACGGAAGAAAACACATGTATCTTCCAAAACTATGAACATCAACAATTAACTCCAAGATTATTTCTCCTTCGCTTCAAAATCCACATTGCTGACCAAAAGGCTCTTATGATCCATGGTAAGGGCAAATAACCTATAACCAATTTTAATACTAAGTTAAGCTGTTATAGGCTAGGCCAGACTGTAATTAATTAATGCACAATGCTGATTAAGTGCAAATATCTATGTATGATTTTAATCTATCTCAAAGACTTCCAAATCAAGACACACAAATCCTGTTGAGAATCAACTCTTTCCATACCAGGGGGGTTTCCACGTTTGTGCCAGGCCATATTTGAATGCACGCATGAAAAGTATATGACTGCTGAGAAATCATCATAACTTTGGTTCTATACATAGAAATTACATGTATCAAGCATGGAAATGTCGGGAAATGAATGGAGAATAAGATTAGGATACAGAAAAAGCAGTAGAGGTATTTAGAAAAGAAAAATGAGGCACAGAACTTGTCTGATCTGAGTCTACTTCATAATCTTTGTCAGTTCTATCATCATCTAGACTATCGATATCAGATCCTTCTTCATCATCACTAACACCGTGAAAAGGGCTGCCGTGCTTGATCTTCTGACAAAATTCGCCGAGATGAGGATCTAAAACCCTGAGAAGGGCCTGGAGTGGGTGTATCTATCACTAGTTTACCATAGCAATGACCGGTAATCTGTTTTGCACTGATTTTTATCGTTATCGAACAATTTCGCAACTCAAAATACACACTAAAAGACTGAGAAACAAAGTACAGTTAGTACATAGGAGTTATCGTTCCGAAAGTAACCGATAAAGTGTCTATCTCTACGCAAACGTCGCACAAATTCAGTAGCGTTATATCCACGATATATCGTTTGTTGGCTCAATGGTGGCCTGCAATATCGACGATATATCGTTCTTTGGCATCGAAAGAGTTAATGGACAAGCTGAATGTTGACTCAACAAGAAAAAAAAAAAAAATCTAGGATAAATGATAGCTAATACAAGATCAATGTGACCAGCCTTATAACTCCCATTTGCCATACACAAGGTGTTTAACAAGGGCCCTAAGAAAAAAAAAAAAAAAATTCACTTTTGTGCAAGCCATTTGAAAAACACAGCATGAAAAATTCAAAAACATTATGGTCCAAAGGAAAATGTTTTCTTCTTATTGATAATTTTATCAAATTTTTTAAAATGACAAATTTTTCGCATTATAATGAAGTGCTTTTTCTTCTTCTTTACATTGCTTGTTCAACGCCTCTTGTGTCAGGCTATGGTAAGTAAAAGAACTGGTCAAAACGATCTCGCATTGTGTACTTAAGGAATGATAGCTATATCATAATAAAACTCTTCAAAAATGGGAGCCAGGTGGGAGAGAATATATGGTTATAAGCAAATAATCAAAGCATGCTTAAAAAAAAAAATTAAATGACTTAAATGACATACACAACAAAGAAAAAACAAGCAAAAACATTACAGTTAATCTGTAAATTGTTAAACATCATTATGCCACAAAACAACTCCTAAATAAAATATGCTTGAACAGTACAAGGTCTTTCAAGCAAAAAGCATGCATGCACCCCACTACTGCCTCTAGCTACAACTGCATATTGATGGCAATAAATTTGAAAAAAACAAAGAGAAAAAAAAAATGTAATACCTCACACTAGCCCACTACACAGAGTTACAGATCATGCTGTGCTAAGACAATATAAAGTAAGTGCAGTTATCCCCTGGACATGCATGTAATGGCTTTACATCTAATATGCTATAAATAAAACACACAGCTTGCAAGCAGAGATGAAATAACATTTTAAAAAAATAAAAACAGAAATTGCGAGATTATGAACCAGAGGCAAATGAACAGACTACTTTGATTATGTGCTATGTTAAGAGTTAAAGCTATTGAGTCATTTTTATTCTCTGGGAAATTTGCAGCAACCAGAATGAGGTATGGAAAAATTTCATGCTGAAAAATTTTATTCAACTCACCAAATATTTTGTGGGTTCATAGCTCTAGCTTGATGTCACTCCTCTGATCTTTTTTCAGAATTCCTTTTACTCCACAAAAGCAAAAAAAAAATCACTTCGCAAAAACTGCAGTCCGCTGCGCAAGATCTTAAAAATTTATTAAGGCCAGAATAATGGAGTCCTGCTTTCTGGTCTTAAACTATGACCTACCTTAAACAAATATCAACACAGAAAAAAATATAACTACATGAGATAGCGATATTGACCAACTAAATGTCTAGTGATAGATAACATGTACACAAAACATCAGAACTAACAACAAACAACTGCATATTGAAAATTGCTTGTACAGCTTTTTTTTTTTTTTTTTGGAGACATCTTGTACTCACAAACATAGGAAAAAAATTGCAGTGGAGACATGGAACAATTTACCTCAACTAATTCAAAGGCCCAACAAACTCTTTGACCCTTGTCAACAATACTACAAAATTACTGCACAGCATGCAATGACACAAAATGAACACTACAAGACTAATCACGACTTTTGACCCTACGGTAATTGAAAAAAGAAAAAAAGTTTCTGGTTTGCTGGGCCCTTTTACAGTGTGACAAACACAATCATACTTTGAAAAGTAGTAGATGACTTACCTGTTTACTATCAACCTCAATGTCTGCAACATAGTTCTCAAACACTGTTGGCACATATACTTCAGGAAACTGGTCTTTGCTGAACACAATGAGAAGACAGGTTTTACCACAAGCACCATCACCAACTATAACTAGCTTCTTTCGTATCGCTGCCATGCTTGGCACTTTGGTTATCTGGGGACAGAAAATAATATTTTTAAAAATTCAGCTTTGTTTCTTTGCCAAAGAATATAATAAGCCCTATTACAACGAAGATCCATGCTAAATTCAATTTCACATTCCGAAAACTGGATACAAGCATATTCTGCACTATAAGTGCTTTCAAACTAAGGTATTACCTGGGGTCCAAAAATTGTTCAAAATCTAGTAATTACAATGTTGAAAGAAAATGTCATGATTAACTCTGACACATATATATAACATAATAACTACCAGAAAACATCTTACATTTAACTAGATGCAATAAATTTTAAACAAAACATGTAGAAAAGTGTACATGTCACACAGAAGCAAAATCTTATTTTCAAAACAATGTGATCTTGTCAGACAACTTTTTGTAACCAGTACTTGTCACTCTCTAATTCAATATTACCATGTGAGACATATCAAATGTCTATATTCTGTCTGAAATTTTCATTTATTTGCCATTTGAAGGACAATACCCCAAGACAAAGAAAAGACACCCCCCCCTCCCCCCACACAAAACCTACAGGGTTTTAACATGACTTTCCACATTTCAAATAAACACTAAATAAATGGAATGGTAGAAATATATTTGCATTAATATGTTTTTCAAAAAGTGCCAAGCAAAAAAAAAAATTAAAAAAAAAAAATAAAAAATTGTCAAATTAAAATTAAAAACTGTTGGAATGCATATCAACAGTCATTCTTTTCCCAAGCCAGAAACTGATCAATGCACCATTTTCCTTCTTATAATGTCAAGGTTTACAAACTATCATTAAACATCATCAGTTTCTGTCCGACTGGATTATTTTATAAAGGTTTCAGTTTAAGCAATGTTATTCCCTAATGAGAGTGTGCTCAGGTCTCGTGGCCAATTGAAATGAGACTTAAGTCACAGGGCTAGAACCGAGAAATGGGTTTGAAGGGTGGGTGGGTTGTCTTCTCTACTTTCACTTCAGGGCTGTCAGTACAAAATTGAGGCAACCTCTGAACTTAGCCAGCATACATAATATTAAAAACAACTCTTATTTCATCCACAAAGACCTGTTCACATACAAATGCAAACTGAAGGCTTTGTCACATGAAAAAACAATTAAAAAAAGAAATTAAAATCAATACTAATGTCAATGATGAATGATATTGACAGACAGTGCACTTAATACAGTGCAAGTAGACTAGAACCTGATCTCAAGTGTACTCTGATAGAATAGTTACTACCAATAGTATGGTTCTAATCACTGTAGAAGTACCAAACCATTCCAACGATGACACTGGTGGTACTGAGATTGCCTATATGTTTAATCTAGAAAATAGATCCAAAGTTACATCTAGATCAGAGCTTGTCCCATACAGAGTAATCAGGAGAAATGCTCTGTAAAACAAGTTTCTAAACACTTAACTGTACTTACTGATTGTTCTAATATCCATCAATCTTTCATTTAATCCGTTATAAACATAGGCTTCAAGTGAGATACAAAATGTGTTCCTGGGTATGGACTGAAGGGGAACTTTTAGGGTCTTAACTGCCATGCTCACTTTTCTCTTAAAACCAAAGGAGTAGATCAAATCTATTATCTTCCAGTGCTATGATTTCAAAATCATTTCCACCTGGGCCAACATAAATCCCTGTTTCTTCTTCTTTCATCTCCCGCTTGTGCTGGTGGTTTTTAGACAGCAAAGTAATTAAAAGAAAAAAAAAAAAATTCCAATGTGCCAATAATCTCTGTACCACAAATAGTCTTCAGTTATGGTCCCATATGGCGTATTAGATATCTGACAGCAGATAAAATTATTCCGAATTTATCGGTTCCCCAATGATTTCAATAATGTTACCACTACTAGTGTCGACGATAGCAAACCATGAAGATGGAACAGCAGATCGCTGCGAACCCCGGACTTTCATGGATCAGTGGAACTCTGACAGCCCTGTCACTTAGTTGGCTTAGTTTAGGGGCTAGGCTAAAAAAAAAAAAAAGACCAATGAGAACAGTTTTTATAGCATCAACAAAGAGCGGCTTTCTTGCAATTTGTTCAGCACCACAATCTCTGACTGGGTAGATCATGTCACATGATCCAGAAGGATTCCACTTTCTCACACTTTAAACACTTCCGCTTCATTGTTTTAAGTAACCTATGGTATTGTTTACATCCACTCTTCATCAGTGCCAATTTGACATGCTATCGTAGACTGCTTATATATGCGGTTTCTAGAAATACTTTTTATAAATGGACAGGGTGGCGATGTTTTCTATAAGATGTTAACTCATTCTGTGCTAATCAATGGTACATGCCCAAGATGTGGCTAACTTTCTCAAAATCTTAATGGTGCAAGCTTGTAACTGAAATTCAATGTTGAAAACAATGTTATAACAGCAAATGTAGTACAAAACTCAAAATATTCAAACCCCCCAACCCAAACTATCATATGATAGGGATGATATGGACCTGCCTGACCCATGTAAAAGATCTAGCAGTATGATTCCAGTGTGTTTTTACTACAGTCGAAGTAGGAATATGGTTATGATTGCTAATATAATGCAGCAGATTAATTACTGTCGATATGACTGTGTTTCAGATACTTTTTTCTGGTTGATTACTCATTGGTCTTGTGCTGTTCACTTAAGGGTTAGGGCAGGAGGATAACTATAAGATTTACAGAGGGAATTTGCAAACATAACTGAAATGTGAGTTAAGGCTAGATCTTAATGGAAATTCCAAGATCCAAAAAGATCCCATAGGCAGTGCCGTCATCATAATCAAGCATAACTAGACTAGAGCTAAATCGCATCACCTGCCCTCATATACAAGTCTTTCTAAGATCATAGGCATATTATTTATTGTTGTCAGTACTCTGATGTGCCAATTTTCCACCCACAACTCTCACGCAACCACTCGACTGCATGTTGTCAGGTGTGAGGATTAAGGGCTATGAACATCAATCTTGATATTCAAACAGCTATCGAACAACAGTCAACTATGGTCCTAGGATCTGAGGATAACTCTTTTGATTCTACTTCATCATGCAGAACTTGTATTGCAAATTATTATAAAACTGGAATTGCCCTGTAGATTCAGTATAAGTCGGCAGTTGATCCCCAAATGGTAGAAAAGTAAGCAACGACCAAAAATGACAGAATTCCAACTTAAGTCAAAGTTTGACATGTCTGGCATAATGAGCATAGCAATGACAAACTGAATTGTAATATTCAAATTAGACATATGTAAAGTATCTAGTCATGTCAAGCTCTTATAACAAAGAAAAAACTTTTTGAATTTTGAAAATCGGACAAAAATTAAAAAAGTTATGGGTGATTTTCATCGACCAGGTAGGGAGGTTTTGGGTCTTTTTTTTTAATATAGCTTATATAGAGGCACAACGGCACCGAAATACAGGACAATATTGAAACTGCATTTATTTCATTGTTTTCTATCACAGAATCATGAAATTTGGCCCAGTGATACAATATTAGCTGAACACCTAAAATATGTTTAAAAAGTTCAAGATTTTTTAACGATAGGTCATTAAAATGCGCATAATTAATTAGTTAATTAGCATATTAATTTTTTTAAAACTGACATTTATTTTTTCATCGATTGGGAGTCCAAAGGGAATGAATAAAATGTATATAATAAGAATAATGATAAATATTATAAACTGAATGAGTTAAGGGCAG
>JBCAUA010000018.1:724048-736615 GCA_038406235.1 Peronia verruculata | reverse complement strand
GCCACATGAACACCACAAAGCAAGCTGCTAAGAGTTAGAAAGAATTAGCTCGCAGCTCACTGGGATTAGAATCAGAGTGAAACCAGTCAGATGTCATTTATCTGTTATCAGTGGAGTGTTTAGGTATAGTAGTTTACTGAAAAAAACTAACCAGTTATTTAGCTAAGATTCTTTTGTGCCTTAAAATGTTCTTGTTCTAAGTTAACTCCTGAAATGAAATCCTGTGGTATTAAATAAAAATCTGATTTTCTCCGCTAAGCCCCTCCCCCCCCCTTTTTTTTGTAATTTTTTAATTGAACTCATTTCACCTGGTTGCATAACTTTTGAATTTGAACATTCAGCCAATGCTGGTACATGTACATGTAAAGGCCTAAAAATCAGCTGCCACCTGAGTAAATCTTATTTTTATAGACATACATTATACCGTTAGGTAGAGCATGTAATAGTGCATTGTATAATTGTTGCATATGTCACCAGTATTAACATAACATGACATAATACCTCAATACATTATGTGGATTTGAAACATCTTTTATTTCAAAACTTGATAAAAATATAACAATTTACGCATCACAATGACTTTATCAAATACATGTAGATGTTTACATGTAGGCCTACTTTTTTTTTAATCGCTCATTCCCAGTTTTTGCTGCTATGGCACTTAAATCTCATTACTACTATTAGCAGTAGAGGCCAAATGAAGAAATTCAAACACATAAGGTGCAGTGTACATGTATTTTCATGAGGATCAGAGAAAGTTGGATTGCTTTACTTTGCAGAGGAAGTAGTACACACCAGCATAAAAATGTTAGTTGTCACTCTATACAAAAACATAAATGACAGAATAATACAGTACGTGTACATGTATTTAGCTACCACTACCGCACAACCAAACAACAACAACAACAAAAAAAGACTCAAAATCAAATTGACCACTAACTACAGTATAAGTTTACACACATGTGCATGATATGTGCACATAATTATACAGTATAGTATACGTATCCCGAGCTCAGTTCTTTGTTGTCCAGTCTCCATTTTGGGCAATTTGGAGATACATGTACTACATTATACATTTATGTCAAGTGAAAAAGGGATAGTAAATCTACCACATCCTGTAGTCATTTCACCAATCTCTTTCCCAAACAGGTACATTATGAAAATCTTTTTGTCCTATCTCCTATGTTACAAAAAACAGTTGCTGAACATGAGTGATAACTCATCAATTTTCTCAAAATATGAAAAATGGAGATATGACAACAAAGAACTGAAGTACTAAGTATCTTTACCAATAAATACATGTACATGTATGTTTAAACGTGTTTAACTAGAGATACATGTAGTTGAGATGAAGGGGATGCTTGTGATATTTGCCCCATTGTGGACTACAAGGACATACATGTACGTCCTTATCCCAGTAACATGGGGTGGAGAGGGAGGATAGTGTTGCTAAGGAGTCGAGCATCTGTGTTTCCTTCGTGAAAGTACAATGTATTGTGGGTTTGACTCCCGCTGTGGGATAGAAAATACATGTACATGTATCAGAGATGTCAATTTTTCTACTTTAGCAGGATTTCCTACTTTTTGGCTGTCAGTAATTTCTCAGTTGGCCCCAGATCCGGTATTATTTACCATTAACATACTTCAGTCTTACGTGTTGCTGAGGAACATGCCAGGAAGTTTTCCTACTTTTTCATGTAGACAGCTTGACATCCCTGATGTATTATTAGGGACTCAATGGCCCACCAGTTTCTTGTCTAGCCCTAGCCTTCTTGGATAATGGTAGCCTTCTTTGTCTTCTTTAGGTGTCAAGTCTGGAGCAGACATCGATGACTATGGCTTGCCAGACGCTTCTGTTGTCAGTTCTCCTTATCAACTCTGTGTTGCTCATTTCATTCTTGGTGGCGTATCTATTAAATTTAAGGCTGTCAGTATACATGTACGTGTATTTCATTCGTGGCCGTCCTTTACGTCTCGTCCCTTAAGTTGGATCTTTCCATATACTCATAGCATCTGTTTCTCAAGTCCATTCTTTCTGCAAATGTGTCAGGAATTTCAGTGACCTCTTTCTTATCTTCTATGGTCTTCAGGAGGGATCTTTCATATCCTGCCATTGACATACGTGTGTAACTTCTTCGTTCGTTTTTCTCTCTGTCCATGATACATGTATTCTCATTATTCTTCTGATGAACCACATTTCAGCAGCTTCCAGCATCCTTTCTATGTTTTTGTTCAAAGTCCGGCTTTCACAACCATTATAAAAGAACGGAAAACACATATACAAGTACATTGTGTATATGGTTTTAGGGTCTTCATTTTGGTGCCAATTGTTATATACCTGTTTTGAATGTTAGCCTACACAGTACATGTTTCATTCAGCGGTCCTCTCTCTCTCTCTCTCTTTCTCTCTCTTCCTCTCTCTCTCTCTCTCTCTGTGTGCGTGTGTCTTTTCTTAAGCATTTCAATCCTGAAATAATAGGATTATCTGGACTTGTTGTAGCTGCCTGATTTTGGTGAGAACTTTTGTGGGTAGGAATTTGGAACTTGGAAATTTTGTCCGGACAGCGGGCATTGATTTTTGAACTGCCAAGAGTTCTCGTGTTTAATACACACACTGAACCTCCGAACTATGTTTGCCCCTATCCTAGAAGGCTAGACTTCGAGCTATCCTACCCATAGGAAGCCAGGGGACCACTGAGTCAACGAAAAACAAAAAACGCAGGCTTTTCTATTTTCGTGTCCTTTTGACCTCCAGTTGTAGGACCCGTGAGTCGAGCCCCGCCAGAAGCTACAACCTCGCCTAGGTTTTCACTCTGAAGCAGACACCAGCCCACAGAGTCACGGCGACCCGTAGTTAGTATGATAAACATGCACCTGTTAAAGAGTCCTTTGGTAGTTAAAATTTAGAGGAGTGGGCTCAGTTACTGCAAAATTTTTAGTACTGTACTCTTCTTTGATCAAACTGGGCTCTTATTATTATAATTATGAGCCAAGATAATCCTCAGAGGACTGAGAAGTTGCATACAAAGTAATACAGTACTTTTAAAATTAATAATTAGCCAGAACTTTATAAGCAAGAAACTCATACAGTTATGGCTCTTGAATAGTCAGTCTGACCCCTTCCCCCCCTTTTTTTTTCTGCGTGTAGCCCTTGTATCACGCTGTGCTCAAGTAGCAGGGCAAGAAGTAGCCTATGGCAAAACATGGACTTAAGAGTAATAAGACTGAAAAATCAGTGAGGTGACTACATGTAGATTATATACATGTACATGTAGATCTATATGAAACTCTTTTTAATTGACTCTTTCTTAATTCTTTCTTCGTTGTCATAATGTCTTTAGCCTTTCGCAAAAAAAGTCGTCATAATATGTACATGTAATTTTTATATTTAAAAAAAAAAAAAAACGCGCGCAAAAAACAGCTATAACCTTTTATCAAAGAATTTAGAACGGTAATTTCTAAATGTTGTACATGTACAATGATTAGATCTAAATTTAGACGAGGGCATGATTATTCTAATCTTACCTTCGAGTTAAATGTAGTATGTAATAGTTATGTAATTTTGTTTTAGTTTTAGCGATACAAAATACCCAGTCAATCCACTATTTCCAAACCGGAAGTTGTCGTTGTGGCGTCCATTGGGCAAACAAGCCCTTGACAATAACCTGACCCACTCGAAGCAGTGAGATGTCTATCTGAAATACACCTTTAGATTTGTGCACATACAGGTTGAACGCAGAAACTGAAATGAAAACGGAAACATTGACCAAAATCAATATATATAGATCTATCTCAACATGCAAATGATAGTGGCAAAATTGACTGCAACGCTAACTTGCACAACAATAGGTGGAGAAAATCGCCAGTCATGGTCAACAACACGATATTCGTCCTTCCATATGCAGCATTCTTGTTTAGATCTAAATTCATTTTTATTTGCATCAGAATATCTTCTCAAACAGGATTTGCAGTGACCTTTAGGTTAAGTGATTAGAGTTTTTCATCCACCCTCACCGAAAGAGGCCGATACAGCCAGGTAAGATTAAGTAAGAATTCAATGTTTACCACAAAAATAGATCTAGACCTACGCCTATTGCCTACTGGGTCCAGTTCACACAGTGTTGACTGTTGAACAAAACCAGAGAAAACAGGCCAAAACCAAAGATCAAGGAGAATTTAGAAATCGAAGTAGAAATTTCAGTTACTTTGGGAAGATGCATCAGTGACAGATTGTAGCACTATAATCTCTTTCAGACCAGCTGAATTGTTGTGTTTGAAATTGTTGTCTGCGCGAATGGATTAGATCTAGATGTAGATCTAGAGCGAATGAGAGGGTGGTCACTGCTTGGAATTAGACTTCATTGGGTAATTCATATGATTATGTTTCAGGGCCTTGTCAAACGCATGATTTTTTAAAATTTACTTGAATTACTCGAGGAAGACTCTTGAGCTACTCAAAAATGCTTAAAACTTGAACTGTATTAGATATCTTTAAAATTAAAACAGAAGACAACAAAGTTAAAAGTTTTTTTTCATTTGATAATATGCTTACCATTCACATTTACAAAAGAGACAGAATGAACATTGTTAGCAATGCTGGTTTGGCATAGAAAATGGGAAAATGTAGATCTAGTCCTTTGCTTTTTTTTATTTTTAGGTGGATGCTGTCAGTTGTGTTTCAACTCTAAATGTCAACCTGAAAAATCTAAAAATGTAATTATCTTAAGCTTCTTCTGATAAGTTTCATTTTAACCAAAAAGTAATGTTTAGTGAAAATGCCATTTTCTGCAGATTTGGCCATTTTTCTTATCTAGGAAAGTCATGTAGAAGGAAAAAAAGCCACAGCACTTTATACTGTTTTCAAGAAAAATGAAACATGGCAAGACATACATTTGTGCATTCATGACAAAACCAGTGTAGACATGAAATTTTCAGATGGCTTAAATGGCCGAGAGTAGAATTGTAGCCATAATGAAACAGTTTGTTTTTAAATGGTCTTTAAGATTTAAAGTTATAAGGAGAACACTTTCTGAAGTTGATATAAAATAAAAATTAAATTTACTGTGACTTGTTCGATAAAGTGGAGCATGACTTGTAGTGATTTGTTTTTATAAATGCATTTTGGGATACCGGCAGCTGTCTCCCAGTTTGGCCAATTGTTCAAGTTAGCAAAAAAAAAAAAAAAATACATCTTCACTGACTATAGTGTGAAAATGCTTAGACTAAAGTGTGAAAATGGTTAGACTAAGAACAGATTCATTGATCAGATGGCTCGTTTTGTAAAATTTGTTTCTGTAAAATTTCATGATAGTTGTATCAGTAGAAGACAATGCAGAGTCTCTGAGTCTCCATCATCTTTTGTTGATCAGCCTTGGTCTCTCTCAACTCATTCCAATAATGCTAGATGGCAATTCTTCACTGTTTTTTTATCTTCTCATTTGATTAAAGTCTGAGGCTAGTCTGTCTTAAGAAAGAAAAAAAAATTATCATAATCATAAGCTTGTTATCCACAGTGATCAGTGTTGCCAAAGATCTGAGAGAGAATCAAAATGAGTACAGCAGAGGAAGGACTAATGGCCCTTCTTGAGGCCATGCTGACTTTGGCAGCCAGGGAAGCAAGGCGACCAAAACCTCCACCTGTCAAGCCAGGGGGTTATCCAGAGGAACACTTCATAGATCTCACTGAGGAAGAAAAAGATGAATTTTCCTGTAATATATGGTAGGAACAAATCTCTGCTCTGTTATTAATTTATTGTTTTTGCATGCATTTTAATACTGAAGAATGAAAAGAAAAGATAAGCAGCACAATCTGTTGATGTATGTTGAGTGTCTTACTTCAAGTTATTCGGTATATATTTCAGGATAGGACTGATTCTTTTATGTGAACCTAAAGGAGATTTGCCAAGTATAGCAGGGACTGTTTTTATCAGTTACATGCACAGACATGCTAATATAGGTTTCGCTATCAGCCGCCATGGCCTTAATTGAGGAATCTTCATGTGGCTGAATTATGGGAGCTGATCGGACTTTGGAAAGAAGTGCACAGGGTGGGTAGGAAATTTAGGGAGTGACAGACTATTTAATAAACATTTAGAGCCTCTTCAACCTAGATGTTCTCTGAATAATATAAGCAATGTTTTTGATTAAAGTACGGGAAAATAAATAACTAAATAAGTAGTTACACAACACTTAATCTGAAAAGGAGACTAAAAGAAGGCCTCTGAAGCTTACCACACATTAGGCCTGATGATAATCAGTGAGTCAGTCGAAAGAAAGAACGTAAGGAAATAAGCAGTGAAAACATGAGTGATTTAAAATAAAATAGTTAAAGAAGAAAG
The DNA here is from genome assembly GCA_038406235.1 of Peronia verruculata. NCBI lineage: Eukaryota > Metazoa > Mollusca > Gastropoda > Systellommatophora > Onchidiidae > Peronia > Peronia verruculata. Next base: position 730,277 of record JBCAUA010000018.1, on the reverse strand, counting down.
AGCAAGAAAGTTAAATTATTCCAGTTGTTAAAAATGCAATGTAGTTGCCCTAATTCCAGTATGAAAAACGGTCCAGAGTGAGTATTCTTTTTCTCATCATTCTTGATCTTTTCATGCCTATAACTCAGCACTCTTGAGTGAATTGACAGCCACAAAAGAGAGTTTTGTTTTTTTTGGTTACAAAAGAAAACAAATAAGGTGATGATGATGATCAACAGAAAAGAAAAAAGGCTGCTTGATGGGCTAAAGCAGATGCACATTCATCAGGCTGATATGTTTCAAGAAAACTACCAGGTTTCTACCAAGACTGAAAATGAAATGAAACCAATGTGACTAAACCTTCAAACAATAATCTGTGCTGTTATGACAACCTAAAGTCCTTCACCATCTCCTTGCATTTTTACTTTTTTGCATTTTTATAGTATCCAAGGTCATGAATGCACATGCAGTTGTATACTTACCACATCTAACACCAAAAGTAAATTGATTCTTGTTTGTTAATGTTGAATTTTGTCTAGGTCCATCTTGTTTTCTTCCTTTGAACACCTTTTTACAATACATGTATTTGTTTCTACTCACATATTTACAGTTTTTTCTTTATCTCTTTTGTTTTAAATCATCTACTTTCAACTGACTCACTGATTACCATCAGACCTAACATATGGTATAATTCAGGAAGCCATCTTTTAGTTTCTTTTTCATATTAACTGTTAGTTTGACCATTTATTTACTTCCCGTAATTTAATTAAAAACGCTACTTTAAATAATATTCAGAGGGCATACCGGTTAGGTTCTAAGTGTATTAAGTCTGTCACTCATGGTGAATAATTTTAGCCATAAATTTCCTCTCCAACATGCGCATACTTCCATAGTGAAGTCAGGTCCCACACAGGGAGTGCTGGCATTCTGTTCAAATTGGAGCTGAAGTTCTGCCTTTGGGCCATGTTCCATACCAGTATGTCTATGGTTATACGCGTGTATATTGAATTTGAGTTTTATTAGTGATTTGTGTTCAAACAAAGAACAAAGATGAGAATTTATGGTAAAATTGTTTTAAATACCTAAATAACCCTGTAAGCTAAATATAACTTCATGATAGTTGATCAGTTAAGATGTGAACAGTTATATCAAACTAGTGATAGGTTGAAATTGTATTAATGCCAAAGACACCTGTCTTTTGTTTTTTCCTGCAGTTACCAAGTCCTGAAAGAAACCATGCAATGCGTGAATAGCCACAAATTTTGCCACTCGTGCCTACTAGTGTGGTCCACTACTGGACAATATGCAAATCGAATTCGTTGTCCAGTATGTCGGACACATGGGTATTATTTCCGCAACAACGAAGTTGATGAACGAATTGGTGCCAAGAAAGTGAAGTGTCTTTTGGACTCTTGCAGCTGGTCAGGTCTACTAAAGTATCTCAGCTCTCATCGTCACACCACATATGGTGACACCGGAGGGTCAGCAAGTGAAGACACTGAGAATACAGTAGCTATGCCTAGGCTTGCCCAAGCTTCACCACGCGTTCCTCAGTCACATGGAGCCCGATTTGTGGGCACAGGTCTTACCACACTTGGTGCCACAGATTCCCCTAGCGTGGCATCCACCTCTCGGGCAAGCCACTTGGGCAGTCAGTCTGTGTCTCGGGCAAGCCCTAGTTCACTGAGCAGCACTAGCCAGGAGACTATCATTGAGCTACCTCGGAGAGCCGCCACAAACAACAGCACAAGGCCCCCTTTACGTCGAGTTCCTGGCGTGCGAGCTTCTAACAACAATCGCATCACATTTAGTCACACAAGTCCTAATACAGATACAAACAACAACGTAGAGGATGACAGTTCTAATGTGTCTGTCAGATCTTCGGTTGCATCTACTGCAGCTAACAGTACAGCTCGCTTGGTGGCGGGGGGTCACACTCCTCGTCCCCCTTCAGCGCCAAGGACATCAGCCAACACTGTCAATGCACGGCGACTCCCAAGAATCATCAACCCACCCCCATTGCGTCCCCAGGGTCGACGTTATCAGCCACCTGAAGCTCTGTCATTGAATGTGAATTCCACAGGAAGCCCAAATCTCAATCCGGGTGGTAGATCGAGGCCAGCAGAAAATTTGGGAGAAATTCGAGATCGTCTGCAAGAAAGCCGAAACAGATTGGACAACTTGATGACGTCTTTCTCTGGAGAGCTCGATCGAAGTCGCCAAGAAATGGCAGAGTTCCAACAGGAGCGTGAGCGTCATCGACGTGAACAGTTGGAAGAAGTCAGAGAACTGGGTCAAAGGCTAGGTCAAGTAGCGTCAGAACTGAGGCGACTTTTGGAGCAGCGGCGCCACATCTCCAGCTTTAGTGACGATGACGATGATGATGACGAGTAACATTTCTTTTTGTCAAGCCATCATTTTCCAGTATCTGGCTCTGCAACTGTGATTTGCACACCCAGGCCTACTTCTCAACCATTCCAATGCCTGGACAAGTAATGATGAACTAAAATAATTGAGTGTATTCATACTGAGAAGTGTGATAGGCGACAACAGTATTGAATCCATATCTGTATTTCCGTTGAAGAGAACTGTGATAAACTTTTGCACAGACATATGTCCCACAGCTCCCTGTGCTTATTGCAGACCCAGCCGCAGCTGAGGCTTGCACAAGTCATGTCATTTGCACCAGAAATCATGAATGTTTGATATCAGATGTTTTGTTTTGCAATGATTTTATATATCTACAAATTACAGGCTTGGGTTATTGATCTTGAACTTCCTTATTTATTGCACCAGTGTGGCTTTTGTTTATGGATTTTCCAAACTTTGGCAGTTTTGGTCTGATTTTGCAAAGATGTCCTCTGTTCATTTTGAGATTTGTTTCATTGAAAATTCAACTTTCTGTTTCTGTGTCTTGTTGCAATATTGCATAGTTTGACTTGCATAATACGGTTTTTGAGGTTGCTTTGCATTCGTTTACCAAAACAAAAATACTCTCATTATGGAATGTGATTGTCTGGTGTATTGATTTGCTTTTCAGCAGTACTAAAAGATAATTTTTGAGGAAATATCTTTAGAGTTCTAGATTAATTTCAAAATTTTGGGCAAGTTACCTAGCTTGCTATCTGTAAATCTATGCCTCTCTAGATCATTTGTATGAATTGATTGTAATTTCAAGACAGTTCAGGTTCCACAAGCTATGAGTTTTGCCTGTTCTTGTTTTATGCGTGTTTTATACTGAACAAACTGATTTTCCCATGGAAAACAGAATCACTCTAGTCTGCCTAAATGGTTTCTCAAAGAAAAATCATAATTGCGAAAAGATATTAATGTCTGTTTAGACACAGTTTGTAGATGGAGAAAAATGGCAAATTCTATGATGTATAAGTGATTTCCTCAAATGTTTAATCAGAATTCCAATGTGCCCACAAGGGAAAACATTTCCTGGACTAACGGAGGCATCTCTGTCTTATATCTAAGCATTCCTAGCTTTTCAGGCGATCATTAGCACATGTGGCAGTAACCATTATAGTGCTGTATGCTGTAGCCTGCAATCATTGGTTTCCTCTGCTATGACAAGTTGATAGAATTACCATGTACCAGTGAGATCAAACTAGGAATGTGATTATGTAAACTTTTGTGATCAGCTCCTCATGACAAACCTTTCCTGATATGCCCCTTGTTAAATAGTAGGAAAGCTAGGACTCGATGGATTATTTGCTGTCTTGTAAGAAGACAGTCAAGTCGCTTGGTAGCCTTTGTCCTTTTCTATAACACCATAATTAACTCAAGCTGCTGAAGTTATGTATGTCCATTAGAGACATTTATGCTGGACGACCAGAATATCGGAAGATAATTTTTATTCAAAATCTAGAAGAGAACCCACAGCCTCCATGGGAGATTTCATAAATATAGCCCTATGACTTATAGTGTATGGCAAAGTGTGGGCACATCTGTTGATATTTTGTTTGATTAAATTAAATCTTACTCAGAGAAAACATGTTTTGAACACCTCAGACTATCAAACGTACAATTCCAATCAAGCACTCTTGCGAGAGTTATTCAGTCCTTATAATCATTATCGCATTTTTCAAATAACGTCAAAGATAAGCTTTTATTTCAGGTTTATGCACATAGAAAGACAGATCTGTACGCAACAATGTTGTGTGCGAAATTTCATATTGATTCGTTCAACAATTTTCATGTCTATACTATAAACCTATCGTGGGTTTTGTTGCAGATTTATAGTATAGGTATATTATATTCATTGCTCAAGATCAAAAGAAATATTGTGGTAATGTATCATGACATTTCTTTGTTGTTTTTTTTTTAACTCCCTCAGGTTCATTGCAGTATATTTTTCATTTAGTGGAAATTCACTTGGTCATGGGAATACATTTAACTCTTGAGTAACATTACAGGGATATCAGTTTCTTTATCTGAGAAAATTTGTTCCCATCTAAAAAATTTTTAATATAATTATAATGATAAATGATATTTAATTTATAAGGTCAGTGCATTTTTTAAAATTTGATGCTGTTTGCCAGTTCAGTCATTAACACCTGTTCTATTCAGTATGAACAGTTTCATTTCTTCTGATTTTTAGATGTACGTTTTTTTCAGGCTAGTTTGCAGCCCTTCCATTAGAATGGAACAAACATTTGAAGTCTTGAGATCATAATGTGACTGAGAATTAAAAATTCAGTTCATAATTCTTTCAATTTCCATAATAATTCACTACAAGTATTACTTTGCTGCATCTACACAATATTGGTATTACTCTGTGACAACTCAGTGTCTAGAATCAAGACATTGGTTCATATTGGCATATTTCTTAAGTAGGGCAAACAAAAAAAAGGGTATCTTCTCATAATTATACATTTTTGTAAATGTCATTGTAGTTTTGAATGAAAATGGCCTAGAAACTTTTACCAAGAATTTTTTTTGTGTTTTCAGATCTTTTTTTTTTTTTTTTGTTTAACATCAAATCAATTGTGATTGTTTATTATTTACACCATACATGTATTTCAAGTAATCTTGTCTTTCGCCGTCTATGCTTTCATGCAAGGCTTATGCCCACAGCCAAGCAAATTGCCAGTGTATACATATAACAGCAAAAAAGTATGATTAAGTGATCCCTGTTTTATTCTTATTCTGATATTGTGGATTCAGCTTTATCCATGCTTTTTTTCTTTAATTACAAAATCTGCCGTCCTATGTTTGAATAATTATGATTTTTATAAAATTGAGTTATTCCTTCCAAACTTTACGTTTGATTTCAAGAAAGATTTTATTAACTTGAAATGTGAAATAATCAATGGATCTTATGACTGTGTCAAATTTCAGATGATATTTTCAAAAGTTTCCAATTCTGTGGGACAGTGCTGTGTTTTGCTCCAGATTTACGATACAGAACTATGTGACAGTGATATTTTGTTTTGTTTTATTCCTCTACATGTGAACATGGAAAATTGTGGATTATTTAGCACCCTATGCATTTCTTAGTGCTTTTAGATGGTTTTCAAAACATTTAATCAGAACTGTGTGGTTCCTGCAGGAGTTAATTTTTTGCAAAGAAATTACAAATTGAATAAGTTCATTTATTTTGACCTACGTATGTTACATTTCTACACAATTAAATTGAATATAGTCATTTGCCTCAAAATCAGTCTGAGGAAATAAATCTCAAGTTAAAATGGAGAATTGCAGAGAGTTCCCTCTTTGTATAAATTGTACAGTACATATTTATAGATGATGTATATATATTTAACCTGTCTTGCAGTTGATGCACATTTTACCACAGGCTACTAATAAAACAGAAATTCCAGCTGAACAGAATGACATCACAAGATCTATATATATATAATAGTATTATTTAAAGTAAACAAACGTCCTCCCCCCCCCCCCCCCCCCCCCCCCCAATAGTGCAACGGAAATATCTTGGCTTGAACAATGTCTCGCAACCAGTCAAAATGATACGTATGTCAATTTTTCACCATATGGAGTATTTGGTATCATGTGAAAGCTTATTTCATATCCTTTAAGGTAGTGAAAAAAGTTTGAGCAAACTCTATTCTAGCCAGAGATATTGCAGTTTAAAGAGACGAAATGGGACCACTCAGCAATGAGCGAAATTCCGAGTAAATCGAGTTTAAATGAATGGTCGTACACATAAATCTACATACCTACCTCATAAAAAAACCGATTTTAATCAAGTAATATGTATACATCGAGGGTAAGACTGATACTG